>MZZL01000384.1:398636-505748 GCA_002749535.1 Apophysomyces variabilis | reverse complement strand
ATTGCGGACGATCTTATTCGCCATACAATTACACGCAAAAGAATACGCAGGAACGACAGTTCAGATATATTCGGACAGCATTACGGCACTGAAATATGTGCGGAAATCGGGGGGAACCAGCTCGGTGCAACTACAGGACATAGCGTTGGAAATTCAAGAGCTTTGCAATCGATTCCAACTACAGCTGATATTTCATCATATCGCGGGGGTGAACAACATCGAAGCCGATTCATTGAGTCGTCGCAACATCCCGTTGTACGAAAAGAAAACACCTCGGACCGTATTCCAAAAGATACAACGTCGATGGGGACCGCTAACAGTGGATGCATTTGCAGCAAGGCACAATGCTCAACTACCGACCTACTGGAGTTACCATCCGGATCCCAATGCTTCAGCAATAGATGCATTCCAACAACAATGGCCGACAAAGGGATTGTTTCTTCACCCCCCATGGCGTCTAATTCCGAGAGTCCTGCGGAAACTTCAGCAGGACAAAGTGAAAACAGCAGTACTAATCACGCCGTGCTGGCCAACACAGTACTGGTGGCCGATGTTATTGAGAATGGCGAGGAGCTATATGACATGGACAATGGGAAAATGGAAGATGATCGCATGCAGATTATCAGGCAAGCCTATAAAGAGCAAGGGTTACAAGAGAAGGAATCAGAATACATCATACATACAACGAGACCCCAGACAACGCTTCGGTATAACAAAGCATGGCGGACCTGGGCTCGGTGGGCTCACCAACAGCATCCGCCAGTAGACCCAAAGGAGTACAATGTCCAAGCCCTCCTTAAATTCTTTGTAGAGAAACAACATTACTCGTACGAATATTTGAAAGCATTTCGTTCCTCGATCGGTTCAGTCTATAGAGTATTACATCCAAACAAACCAGGTTTGGCTCAACAACCAACTATCAACAATTTCTTCAAGGTTAGAAGACGAACCGAGGTGAAATTACCTTCCAAGGAAGATTTGGAAACATGGGATATTCAAATCCTTGTCCGTTACATCCGATCATGGGGTCCGTCGGAGAAACTTCCTCTTGACCGATTGCAAACAAAAACGCTATTATTATTGTGCATAGCTACAATGTGGCGCCCGCGTTCAGATCTAGGTCGCTTACAATTACGAGACGTTTCTTTTCAGCGAGAAAAAGATAGAATCACAGGAGCGATTCTCATTATACGGGAACCAAAAGAAGCACAATCCAAATCATCTATCCTAGGCGCTATAGAGGATACCATCTTATGCCCCGTCAATACTTTGTGTCAATTTATAGAGAAGACTAAAAGTTTGCGATCGAATCTGCCAGAGGACCATACCTTATTTCTGGCACACATCACCGAACCTGACAAGATCCGTTCTATTAGAGAAACAACGGTAGCAAGCTGGGTAGTATCACATCTGGAAGCTGCAGGAATCAACACCAAAATATATAAAGCTCACTCAATCCGCGCGGCTGCCAGCACTGGTGCCGTCAAGGCTGGTAATTCGATTTTAGACATCAAAAAACACGCAAATTGGAGTCTGCAAGCGGACACGTTCGAGAGATATTATTTTAAGCCAACAGCACAACATGCTAGAGGAACCAAGATTGCGAGCTCAATTTTTTCTGGAACGGACAACAATACCACATCGGAGGCCGAACCGGAGTCAACTGGGGTTGTGCTAGGAACGCCCCGCAACCAGGAAGTTGACGGAGGTGAGGCTGAAGATGTGGTAGAAGCCCACCCATTACCGTGGTATCGACGTCTCCTCGGCTGACCCACCCAAAAACAAAACCAGAAAAAATTAGCAACGTATTTCAGCTTTTCAAGATGTGAAGATATAGAGATAGAAAATTTTTTTATTATATAGACCAATAAAGCGCAGTGATGGAAGTTCTACCACATCTTCAGCCTCACCTCCGTCAACTTCCTGGTTCCTGTTTTAGATTTTTAGTTTCCTGGGCTTTCCTCAGGATTCCTCAGGGTTCCTTCGACACATTGAAGATACAGTTATAGATTTCTCACAAACAGAAAGGAATATGATATTTAAGGCAAGCTTAAGTGTCTCAAACCGTTTGTTAAAGAAATTGCTACATTAAGCTTCTTTTTGTCATAATGTATCCTGGCGCTTCCTCATGTATCTTTACGTTTCCTTAGAGCCAAATTGTTTCCTCACGTTTCCTGGAGTTTCCTAGGCCCAAATTTGTTTCCTCAGGCTTCCGCCGGTTTCCTCACGATTCCCGATTTGCTATGGTGGAGGCGTCGAACATCAGGAAGTTCTAGGTAAGAAATTGATGCAATTGATGTGATTGGCAGACGTTCTTTTCCCAAAAACGAATTAGCGACTTCTCTGGTGCTATCACGCCGGAGCGAATAGACGGTCTCTGCCCGAGCCCATAAATAAGCCGATTCCTTCCACACGCCAGTCTGGCCCGTTTAAGAAATTCGGCATGAAAAGTCACGCTACAAAAAGCTAAGGTGAACAAGTGAATCGTTCAAGCTGTGCGGCCGCATGGTCGCTGTTGAACCAGATATTGAGTAACAATAAAACATCAACTGCGCGACAAATCGAATTCAGTGATACTGAATTGCAACTACAGTGCTAACGAGAAGGGAGTATGGCTGTCCTGCTGCTGTTGAAGATAATATGGAAGCTATTTACAGCGTGTCTCTTTTCCAGATACCACATCCATCAATATCCGAAACCTTCATAACTGTCGCTGGAAATACATAAATGCATACAAGTAAAGTTAACTACCGGCAAAAGTCTGTGAACACTGTGCAAGTATTGAACCATTGGAATAAAGTTATTGGCAGCTTTACACGCCGTGCACCATAACGAAAGGGAAGTCAAAGTCAAAGGGAAAGAGAAATGAAAGTCAAAGACAAGAAGGCAAAGGACAAGAGAGAGCATAAATAAGAAATAAAAATTAAGAACGTTTACGCTTCCCCGAGGTAGAGGAACTGCACGATGAAGAAGATGTGAAAGAAGGACAGGGAGGAATAGGTACGGCAACGTCGTCGAACAAAGAATCCGCGCTAAGGTTTGTTTGCTTCATCAGACCGATGGTTTCCCGAACGATTCTCTTCGCCTTCCACACAATGTCATATATCGGTAGGGCTCGGGAAGAGAACATGTCGACTGACTCCGGGTATTTAAGGCTTCTGGTACGCTTTATGCGGCAAACATATCCAACCGGCGCGTCCATGATTAACAACGACATCGTTAAACCTGAATGAAACGACGTTATATATTGCACTGCATGTATCCATAACATTACCCATCAACTGAAAGCCAATGACCCGTACTTGCCGCAAGCTTTCTGGGCATACGGAAGCCAAACCGAGAAACATGTCTTTCATACACTTTGGTAACTTTTGGCCACCGTCTGTCATTGCTTTTGTAGCACGATCGCCCCCATCGACGCGTGCCGCTTCGGCACAACCCAACTCTATAGAGTCTTTCAAGAGGATCATGTCCATCTTGCGCCCGTTTATTTTACGGTCTGCTGCTACTAGACCAGGGAGCTTTCGTCCATAATTAAGCCGTGCGGAGGACGAAGTGCTACTCTTTTCCCCGCTAAGTTGACCAACATTAGAAGCCAAATATTGATTGGAAAGGTATTTTACCATCGGATACGAACGCCTATATCACGGAAGCAGTTTTGCAGGAATTTCCATACTCCGTGGACTAGATCAGCTTCGGTATGGTCGGTTACTGGAAAGTAATGGAACTTGTATTGATGCATTGCTTCAGTAACAGAGCCTTGTAACCAGTCGAAATCGAATTCAGCGTCTAGATCGAAATGCCTTTGCCTAGCGCAGTCCAGCAATTCTTCAATCGTTTCCTGTGTAAAAAGTTTCTCTGCGTAAGCGATCTGCATTCCTATATATCATACTGACTTTTCCGCGAAATGAGTCTGCGTATTTCAATAATTCTTGTGGCATAGATTCCAAGGGCAAAACATGAAACTGACTTATGTGCTCAAAATCTTCAGGAGAGAAAACATCCAACCAACATGGATCCTGTAAGTCTAGAATGAAGGAATGGGAAGGACTTCATAGGTTTCAATATCAGGTACTACTGCGCTTTTCCACCTTACTGCTCAAATGCGCATTGCATCGCGAAACTGAAAATTTTATCCTCCACATATACACCGGAGGGCAACTTCCATTTCTGATCGTCTTTCATGATACTGTGAGCTTTCATTACTTGACTTACGAAGTCGAAATCCACAGGCTTGCATAAAATAGGCGAGGACACTCTTGACGAAGCTGTCGCGGAGGATTTGGCGGAAGATTCCGCGCTTACAACCGAGGTAAAATCATCGCTTTTCTCTGAAGAGGTTGCTTTCTGATTAAAGTATAAGCATGGTGTTTGCTGATGAGTTTAGCATCGGTTACCTGCAAGAGCCTTTCTTCAATTGGTTTCCAGTTCACTCCAGTTTTTCTCTAAATCTTTGTCAGAAATCGACCACCAATTACGCATAAGTTCGTATAATATCTTACCGCGGTATGCCCTAGTATCTGACAGACAGCAACATAACGTGATGGCCAGATTCGGGACACGTCTTCAGTAATTTCGGTATGTTCCACTATGAAATCTTCATGGGTAGTAACAAACTCTGAAAGTGTGGATTCTGGATTGCTTAGCAAATAGGAGGCTATCACTATGGTTATAAAACAGTTATTAATTAGTGTCACACACAAAAACAACAACTGACCTTCTTTCCAACGTGGATCATTACTCGAAGCCATGTCTGAATCTAACTGAAAATATTGATTAAAAAAAGTTTATGCTGCTGTGAACCTCCGTCTTTCGCAAGGGATTTGCTTCGGGCACTCCTCTCGGGCACTCCTCCCCCAAATTATTTGAGCGCCGTTATAATAAAGTAGACGCCGCTTGATATATAAGCCAGTAAGAATATCAAGAGAGAAGTGGAGGAATAAAGCACAAGTAGCATCCCAACAACTAATAAAGTGCCCAAGACATTAACAGGCTATACAAAGTATAAAACATTTACATGCTAATCTATATAATAGTCTAACTAACAACGTTATATAAGATAAAGAGAGGCTATGCATAAGAAATTTATTTAAGAAGTTATTAAAGATATGGAGAGGGAGTGCCCGAGAAGGGAGTGTCTATAACGGAGTGCCCGGGAGAAGTAGGAAGCCCTAATAAAAATGCTAAGAAACCTAACTGCTACTTTCCATTATGGCTACAGCTACACATGTAAATGAATTCGGTAAGAGCAATCAACCATTACTAGAAGTTTCAAAAGTGGCAACAAGTAAGTTAAAAATTGAGGCAAATAAACAATGTATAACTTGCAGTTTTGTAAAAGTCTTTGGAAATAAAACCGCACAGAAGATTTGATTACATGATAATCACTACAGCCATAATTGAAGATAACTAAAAATGCATACTAGAAAACATTATATATATTGTTTGCAAGTTTTTAGTATAGAGGCTTTTAATCTTCAATGATTTTTATATATTGATCACTATTTATTACAGCTTGATCTGTTTTTTTTTTGAATAGAAAAATATATCCAAAATGTTCTTATGGGATTTGTCGTATTCAGCTGCTGTAATGTTTTATCTGATGAGAAAAAAGAGACAAGCAATATACGCGAGACTCAATGTAGGATGATCTTTATTCAAATAAAAACATTACTCTTTTATACTAAAATGTCTGTGGGTCTAGACGGACAGGACTGTGATTATGGACTGTGCTTTGTATTAAGTGATTTGTAATTGCCTGCTATAATGGAGAGACTTCTCCGTAGCGGATCATAGAAGCTCGGCATTGTTGATTGTATTAAGGAACTGAGTTAAGATTGCTTAATCCCGTATTATATAAGTCTGTGTTTAAAGTCCATCTTCCCTATTTAGACATAATCGGAGTAGTGAGAGTATCCATTATAGCTATGGATACGACAGCTGCTTAATGGCCTTCTCGCAAAAATGGTCAACCATCGGCCATGTCATCTTTATACTCCTTTAAGTTCGATGGTTGCCCAATGACAGTTACTGACATGATGTATGATGTACGGAATGGGTCTTGATACTTTTTTGGGGCACATATGCAGCATGTAAAGCAACGGCTGATATATCAAGTCCCCCGCTGCGTTTCTGTTTTCGTCATCTAAATAAAGGGCGATTGGTATTTCGTAAGTGTCTGCAGCAATTTGTACACAATACGGTGATATAAACCAGTATTCCATTGGACATGGCGGATATGGCTCCTGGAAAGTGATTCCGTAGGAAATGATGGTTGCAGCTCGTCCACATCATAGTTAAAAATCTTTCTGTAAATGTTGGCATACTTATCCAACGTTCTGATCATGTCTGCCTTCACTGCGGGAAATTCATCCTCGTTACCCTTTGCTAACAAAGCAATTGTTCGGAAGCCACACCAACCGTCTGACTTGACATCAATTGTACTGTTGTAGCACTCCATTGGTATAGACGAGTTCACCTTAAAGTGAATAGTTTTGACCAGCGGGTTGGCCTCGCTTCTATTGAGCCTATGGTTAACATGAAATATAGGAAGTGAAGTTTTACTAACCTTTTACGCCTAGATTCCTCTATGTATTTGTCTTCAAGATCCCGTTCTGCCGGAAGTACAAATAGATCATTTTTCTTGTCTGCTTCTATTGTTTCTCCTCTTGCTGACTCTGTATCATCTGACGTATGCTTTTTTGTCTCTCTCTTCTCCTTCTTCTTTTTCTTCTTTTCTTTCTCTGCTTTTTTAGCTGTATCTTTGAATTTTGAAGCCTTTCTCTTTCCTTTGGTTGATTTTGGACGTCCTTTAGGTTTTACCACAGGGAGAGTGATATCTGACAGAGTAATAGACCTCAACGTATTTTTCATAAATGACCTTAGCTGAGAAACCAGATTTAGACGTTGTTGATCGGTTTTTGCTTCTTGAAGAAGCTTTTCAATATCATATAGCAACGCAGAACATTCTTCTTGTATGTCCATATCTGAGGACTTTGACGTCAATGGCAGTGTGGTAACTATGTAGGTATTATTAATCATTAAATAGCCCTGTTTATGTTTAACAAATGAACTTACATTCAGAAGTTGATAAATGCCATCTAGCAGGAATAAGATCAAGAGAGATGGCCCCTGCTGCTGGGAGCATATGTTGACAAGGTAAACCATAGTTGACAGGCTTTGAACATGAACAAGGTTCCTAGTTTGAATAAGAACTTCCCTTATTCTTTGATTCGGCCTTCCGTAACCTTTGAAGTTGTCTTTTTACAACGTTAATTGCAAAGGAAGATATGTTCCTCAGCAAAGGTTTTAGCGCTTCTTGGTGTACTTCATCGATAACTGGCACCTTGTGCTTTTCAGTAAAAAATTCGCATCGCTCTTGTTCAGCCTAGAAGCATGAAATTTATTATAATTAATACCAAGTTTTGCACTGTATTTATTAGAACAAACGCTACATACCATTTTGTGCATCCAGATATCGATCGCATTAAATGTTTTTAGCAGGTTTCCAGTAGTCTGTAATGTTTCTTTGATACGCCAATATGTACCCTCAGCACGCTGTATCGTTCTTGCTCCCAAATGCAGATATTTCTCAGCTTCTGGTCCTGTCCACTTTTTCTTATACAATAGTACGCTAGCAATAATTGTTATGTTAATAAGCAGTAATGATACAACAAAAAAATCTGTTCCATACCTGTCAAGATAATTAAGGATGTTTTTTTCTTTCTTGGCAATGGCTTTTTTGCGCTCTTCTTTTCTTATTTTCTTCTTCCTTTTGTCTTGAATGTCTTCTACTTTCTCTGGATCTGTTGTACGATTGTTGTTGCTGATTTTAGGCTCTGCTTGCTTCTCCTTCTTACTCATCTTTCCCTGGTTCTTCTTTTGCCTTTTTCTTTTTTTGTCATTGTCATTGTCAACTTGAATTTTAGCTGCTTTCTTCGCCAAGCTGCGGTAGTTATTCTCCACCTTTGTAAATTTCTCGTCCATGCGCGTGTATAGCATCATATTAATGGCAGCTTCCAGTTCTTTTGACTCCTTGCTATCGTCTTTAAAACTGCCCTTAAACCGATTTTTTAGGCGCATTTTCATATGCCATGCGCAGAGTATATGGTTTGAAGTGGGAAATGTCTCCTCAAGCGCGCCAATCAATACCTTTTTATTATTGGTTACAAAGAGTCCTGGATTTTCTTATTGCTAGATCATGGATTGCATTTGCTGAGAAATGTATGCATACAACTCTCGCTTTTCATTTGTCACCAGCGCAGAGGCAATGAGAAATGTTTGCAGCTTTTCAGACCCTAGATTGCTGATTCCAACTATGTTAATGAGGGGCATCTTGGTGGAACTGGTATTGTATGTAGCATCGATCAAACCCACCTTGGGAAAGCAGCGTGCTTTTTGGATAGCGTTTGCATGGCTAATAAATATCGCGTCCAACGTCTTCTCATCATCTGCCAAATTGTATTGAACTATGTAATCATGCTTGACCAAAAAAGTAAACAACTTGCTGAATTGGCCGTTACGGTCTTATGCAAAAATTTTTTGTCTGAAAGTATATATATCTTTCATTTTCAATATTGGCTGGCCATCGTTACCTCAAATCTCTTCATATATCTTTGCTGGCCTGTTCTCATATTTGGTCATAGACACCATTCTCTCTTGCATTTTGTAGTAGCAACGCGATGTTGATGATAGATTCTGACGTCCTTGGCCATGTCATGATTGTGAACGTCCAGATGCTCAACAAAATGCACCACCCACTTTTGCAAAGGCTTGGTGAATGATGCACGCATTTGCCAGGGACAATCGCATCTGACAATAGATTGATTAAGCTTCCGGTCTTCTTCAGTAACACCATGGCAGTTCTTATACTTTCCACCATGAACGCACTTGATGTAGATGGGCTTATCATTGCTTCTCTTGGTCATAACAGCAAATCCATGCTCCTTTGCCTTTTCTTGGGCGGCTGTAAGAACTTCAGCTTTGGTGTTATAGACAGTATTGATCAAATCAAGCATCTTAATAGTGGAAAATAATGTGAAAGCATATAAAACATTACACGGCATTAGTTCCTTCCCAATAAACGTATAGCGATTACTTACATCAAATAAGTTTGTAATGAGAATTGCAAAGACCACTTAGCTTAACATTGCCCCTATATTTATACACAATGCCTGCCGCAGATCAATAAGTGATCTGATTGACTTGGGATTTTTTATGGGGTTATATGGTATATAGTATTTGATTTCAGCTAGAAGTGGCTTTATTATGTATGTGTGTAATTTGTGATTTTCGCTGCTTATTACATCAAAGTTGTTTTGACGCTGAGATAGACATTTGTCCTTTTTTCTTTGTCTTGCAGACCTTTGCTCATGTCGTTGTATAAATAACCAATCTTTGCATGCATCCTACAGTTAAACTTTGTTTGTTTCCTATTTTTTTTGCTAGTTCGTATATTATACGGCACTAATTCTAGATATCCCCAAAACTTCGGACAATGCCTTTTCTTTTTTTCTTTTTTAAAGTTTTCCCCATTGTGTAGGTATCGTTCTTTTTTTTTGGGTGCCGCTTATTACGTCATATTAGTTACATTAACCGAAAAGATTATCACTGATTTATTTGCTGCTTATTGGTTTTACTTGACGTAGAAGATTAATCATGCTATCTACAAGTACACTCGTAATTAGTTACGATTACTGAATGAAAAGCTAAGTCTAAATTAAATATATTCTTAAAGCTGCTATTGAAAATATGATCTACTTGGTAGGCGACATATGCAAAGTAAGCAGCTTTAATTTAGGTTTTGTTTTGTGCTGGATCTATCATATTATCAAACCCAACCGAACCTTTTAATTTTTTACATGCTTTAGTTCTTGACATTGTAGTGATCTCTGAAGCATCTGACTATTAGAGACTCTACCACTTTCTGGGGTGATCCTATTCCCAAAGCTCCAATGAAAGGTAGGCACTCCTTCATTATACACCCCGATGAATTCTAGGGCACTCCCTCTCTCACGCACTAACTTCTTAAATTAATTTCTTATGCATAGCCTCTCTTTATTTTATATAACGTTGTTAGTTAGACTATTATATAGATTAGCATGTAAATGTTTTATACTTTGTATAGCCTGTTAATGTCTTGGGCACTTTATTAGTTGTTGGGATGCTACTTGTGCTTTATTCCTCCACTTCTCTCTTGATATTCTTACTGGCTTATATATCAAGCGGCGTCTACTTTATCATAACGGTGCTCAAATAATTTGGGGGAGGACTGCCCGAGGCAATTCCCCTTTCGCAATGCTATGAGCCCATCGCTTTAAGAATCGAAGAAACAGTCAATGTTTGTTTGCAGAAAGAGCATAGGCATGGTGAATATGCAAGTCAATACGGCCTGCATGTAATGCAATGTTGGCCGTGTAGTTTGACGTAGTAATACTACTGCATAACTCCATATCATTAACTGAGGTAATTAATGGTCATATCCGTTAATCCTTTTTGGAACACAATTGCCAGCTGTGACATTTGATCTTAAATGGTATTACAGACCAACAATACAAAAGCTAGTAAAAATTCCCGTGAATCTTTGGGTTGAAAAGTTCTTTGGGCAAAAATTAAACGTCTGACTTAGTTGACCCCTTAATCATTCATAATAGAGTGGCCATATCATAAACTTTTAGTAGAGATGGACGGTTTTGTCTATGGGTTAACAATGGCGTCAGGAACCTCCAGACGCAATCTCTCTGTGTTTGTCCGTTCACTCAAAGGCGCGTTCTTTCATAGGAGGACGGCATTTTTAAGTCATCGCTCCAAGGTGACAGAGCCGATAGTAACCTACTTCTTGTCATCGAACATAGCCATAGAACTGCGATTGAGTCTCTGTATATGCAGAACCGGCCAAGATACACTTAAGTAAGCAGTATACCGTAAATTTGCTCTTGATCACGCTGTGTCCATAAGCGATAGTTCTTCTGATCAAAGCACGACTTGGTTATACAACCAATACACATACAATCTATTCCTTGAGATTCTATCGGCATAATTCACGCTTAAGACCGTCGTTATCCAGTTGTTTGCTCAACAAGGGTGGGAAGAAACGCCCTCACAAGAAGGGACTGCAGCCCATTCGATCGGCACGTCACGTTCTCTCCGCAACACGAAGGCATGGTCGTGCTCAGACTCTACTTCCTTTCTTTTTTTTCCCCATCCTGCCATGTCACGGAGGGACCGATCAGAGAACACCCTAGGCAAAGAAGGCGCGTCGAAATACAAGGTCATCTATATGAGCATAGATGGATAAAAAGAAGAACAAAGAGAAAAAAAGAAAAAGAAACAGCAAAACTTATTTTTTCCGCTAACAGGGACTCTTCTCCGAAAACGATTGGAAATGTCCTTTGTAAGCAAAGTTATTTTAATAGAAAGACTTGACCAGTCTCCGTTGACGTTCGCTTCGAAGTAAAAGCTGACGATATCACGTTTTAGATGTGGGAACATTAATTGGGCGCGACGTGGAGAATGCAATCAGTGCTCTACAGCAAAACCTGGATCTGAACCATTAGCACGACGTGAAGGAGCAGGCGGAGGTTATATGGAAAGAGATCCTGTTGTGGAGTACCGGAAACGGGATGAGGGCGATGATGAATGGGATGAATTTGGTCGTCGTAAAAAAAAGAAGACAGTCTCTCAAGTGCCTGCTGGCCAGAACAGCACTATCACCAATATTAGTACTATTACTATCGAGACTGAGGAAGAGGAAGATAAAAATAATGTGAAGAAGAATGATGATAAAGAAGAAGAAGACGACGACGAGAACGAGGACGATGACGATGAGGAAGATGATGGACGCTGGAGTGCCTGGGATGATGTCTTGCAGGACAAAACCAAACCACGGGAGGACGAGGAGAAGAAGAAGAAGGAATCTAGGGACAGGAAAGACTCGAGTCGATCACCCAGTCCGAGAAGACGCTCCCAGCACGACCGTCACCGCTCAAGGTCACCCTCTTATCGTCGTCGTGCTGAAAGTCGATCGCGTAGTCCACGCGGACGCCATCATTATCGCGATCGTCATCTTCATCGGTCTCGATCTCCTCCGCGTCGTAAAAGTCAATCACGCAGTTCTTCACGACGCCGTCATCGATCAAGATCTCCTCGGTATCGAAGACGGTCCGACAGTAGAGATAGTTATCACCGACGTCGTAACCATAGCAGCAGTAGCGGACGTTGATAAGGAATAAAGAAACAAGAAAAAAAAAGCACAAATGGAATGATGCTATGCGATTCATTTTTCTGGCTAGCCCTTGGAAAAAAGCATCTTTGATTGCGCGTAGGGCGATATTTATCAAACCTGCCCGTCTATAAGGATATACCACCATCGTTTTTTGCTTCAAACCACAGATTGTTGCAGAAAAGATGAGCTATTCCTTGTTTCTACTGCGTCATTCTAATATGAACGAGCCATGTAGCATGATAAACTTCGTCAGAAATTTCATATCTGCAAACAAGCAATTCATCTGTCTATCACACTACTGTCCATACGCTTTTACCCTGTTTGGTTCTTCCGTCTTTAACATAACGGCTACTCTACATGAATGTTTTTGTGTCTCTTGGCGTTAAGAAAGAAACGGGGGGAGATGATAATCCCACAGCCCACCTTTTTTTTTTTGGCACGCCGCATTATTGATTGGCTGGGCGCAATTTCTATTAAAAATCATCGCTTAATCGGCCGAATCCCAGCATTTGTATTATGCTGATGGGAGATTCGGGTTATATGAAGACAAGGGAAATAAAGGTATCGATCGTCTTAAGCAAGGAGAAAGAAAAGAGGCATAAGGTTATCTTGTGCTTTTTGCAAGCTGTTGCACAGAAACAACTGGCGTTTTTTCTTTTCTTTGTTGTATGAATTTCGGCGTTCTATGGCTTGCACGTGAACAGCATGGCTGTCAAAATGGTTGCGTTTGGTTTTCGGGCTCGGATTTTGCTTCTTTTCCTTTCTTACTTTCTTAACCTAAAAAAGAACATGGCTTTGACCTTCTCTGACATTTGTAAATTCATTCTTGGTAAAGTATAAACAAAAACTGCAAGACGTCTTGCCTTGGGTGCGTCTGGATGATACTCATCCCACCATTTTTCTTTCTATAACAGCCGTTATCTTACCCCCTCTTGGTGTCTTTGCCGAACGAGGTAACACAATTCGGACGAATTCCTTACACAAAGGAAAAAGGGAAGTTGTTACTCACAAACAGGTGTTTTCAGGATGTACCGTTGACCTTTTGATCAACATCGGTTTGACCATCTTGGGATGGGTTCCAGGTAAGAAAAGTACAACATGAATTATAGATATAAGCGAGAATAAATCCTTATGCTGCTTTGTTTTATTGTTACTAGGCGTGATTCATGCGTTCTATATCATATTGAAGTACTGATTTCTTTTTTGATGCAACGCTCCATCCCCTCTCCGTTCGCACACACACATATATTATACGTACGACAATAAAAAAGAAAGCAGACTATCGCCTTATGCTTCGACGTTAAATAATAGAATGGAAGGGCGATAATTTTTGTTTTGGTTTCGATAAAAGAACATACTGCACTGTTTTGCGCCGCTTAAAAAAAAGATCTGTAACGCACTTGCCCCGTTTTCTGAATGAAGTTGTTCGCTCTTTCGTGAAGACACAGAAAGTCCTATGGCCCAAATGAGACAAGAACTTGGATAAAAGAGATACGGATTGATATGAAACTAAGAGAGTGTGTTGTCTGCATATCGACATTGCCAAAAAGCATCGATCCGATCTGACTCAGAGAGAATAAAAACGTGGAACCGTTTTGGAACGCTCCTTCCACTGTTCCCGTAGAATTAGGATCAGCGAGTATGAGGTACGGCCTGCGGTGGCTAAAGACTTAGAATAAGAGAAATGCCTGTTGACGTATGTAGATCATATAGAAGCTAACTTGGATTCTTTTCTTCTGATTGATTATGCAAAGGGAGCAAACACATAAAAAAACAAGGAGCAGCATGAATCATATATACGTGACCATACCATCATTAGTTTGATACTCAGCATGTATGAGACTAAAACATAATCAATCAGCATGAGGGCAAGGGCAAAAAGAAGACATCAGAGGGCAAAAGCCCTTTCTTTTCCTCATTTGTCACGGGCAGCTCTCACATTTAAAAAAAGTTACAAAGTTTTCAATCCAAGCTTGGCGCAAAATAAGAAACAAACATCTGGAGTATAAAATCAAGAAGTTAGGCGTATCTATGACAAAAACCTTGAATTGCCGGATAGATGGACCCGATGCTGTCTATGGGGAGCAACAAGGTATACAGGACGAAAGTCGTCAAGTTACGTTTCGGCATTAGATAGTCTTGTGATCTCAACTCTCTAGATTTCCAACCTTACAGATCTGTTTTTACCTTCGATGAAGGTAGATGCTTATAACGGAAATCACAGGGGCGGATTGGGAAATAGGATGGGAGAGAGTTCGGGTCACAAGGGAAAGAGGGAGAAGTCTATTCATCCATACTCGCCTTCAAAATAGATTTGTTGATGTGATATCAGTTTAATGTACGTTTGTGTTGTTGTTGTCATCTGATAGGGAACACAAACGAATGCATGGCTTGTCTCGGGGAGTATTCAAAGTGGAGTAACTGGTAGAAAGGGGGGGTTACTTTACTTGACTAACCCGAATCATAACGAATCCTATTTGACAAAGTGTGCAATTGAAAAAGGATCCTTGTCTTTTCAGTACCCCATATTGAAAAAGCTAATAAATCTCGGTCGATCTGTTCCAGAATTTATTGGCTTATATTAGAAAAATGTCCCTGTGCTTAAAGAGACTGGAAGAACAAAGAGTAGAGTATATCTGGCTTTGCTGCCTTGTTATCATCTTGCGATCTTTCTCTCTGTCTGTCTGTCTCTGTCTCTCTCTATACTCTCTCCTTCTCCTTCCCCTGCCTTTGGTCTCTTCTTTTACTTTATATATATATTCACGGACTTCTCCTAAAATGACTTGAATATAGCCCTGTATTTTTTTATGCATTGCTTAAGATAGCTAAAAAAAATCAAGAAGAAAGTAAGATCCCTGTCTATCTCACTTGGGGGGAGAGGTTTTGAATTTTGAGCTTGTTTCTTCGTCCCTTGTTTACCTTAACGTTCGGCTTGCTGCATGTATTATCAATATCCTCCCAATTACATGAATCGAAATGGATTGTGTGGGGGTATTCATCGAAAGGAACCCCATTCTTGGAATGACTTTCTATATTAAGACCCTCGCCGTTTCCCGTATTTGTCCTTGGAAAGTAAAAGAGAACATCGTAAAATGATCAAAGCCCTGTCATCCATGTTACACTGTGTCTGATTTTCAGCTTTGCTATCCCAATTAATCTCCAGAAACACAAGAAAACAAGGAATGAGAAACAAGGAGACGTAGGGAATTTTTGTTTAGTGCGTGTAGTAAAAAAAAGAAGTAAGAAAGCAAAGTTGGCAGATCAGCCAGGTGTGTAAGTGGTTATTTAGTAAATTTTTTCCTTTTCTAAAGAAAAAAAATAAAAAAGAAGTATTTACAAAGGAAACAATACTATATGTTTTATCATTCTATCTCTAGACATTTCACCCTTGCACAGAGCATAGCAGAGTGGTTTGCCTGAACAGCGGCTGCAGCGGCCATGGAATGGGCCGAGACCGGATATGAAAGAGGAAGAGTAGTAGCATGGTGTGATGAGGCAAGGGCTGTAGCCGATGAGGACCAGCTCAAAATAGGTCTACAGTGGGAAGGACCAGTAGAATAACATGACGTATTCGCTGCGGCAAGAACGGCTGCGGCCGCGGCTGCTGCTGCTGCTGCTGCTGCTGCTGCTGCGGAAGAGGAAGTGACCGTGGGCGTATTGGTCATCAATAACGTAGAGGATGGTGATAATGACGAGGATGAACAGGAGGAGGATATAGACGAGAGGGAAGGTGTATAAGTAGGGTGATGATGATGCAGCGGCATGTAGCGTGGCGTTGGTGGACAAGCATCGACACGACGTAGTTGGATTCGTTTTGCAGAGGGCTGATAGTAATCAGGCTCGGCGCATGATCTTCGTTTGAGTGAGCTTGTAAGATTAGGCATGGATGTTGACAGTGACATGTTTTTGGTCTGAGTTGCCAAGGACAACCACTGTTGGCATTGCATGACCCATGCGAAAAATGGACCATGTCGAACGTAAATGCGATAATTTAATGCGGATAAAAACTCCACTTCCATGATATTCAATTCATGAACCGGAATGCTAGATACGTCTGACCAGGTCTGTTATTATGTGAGCAATCAAAAAAAAAAAGGGAACAATGCTGTTGTAAACTTTTTTTGATTTACCTTGTTTGTGAAGGTATTGTCGTCCAGGAATTTGTTAGCAAGGACGAGGGCGGTGGTGAACAACCGTACCTCGGAACCCATGGAACCTTGAATCGATGGATAGGTTGATCGTAGGCGATAGATGTAGTACAGTGCCAAGACAACGCAAGTAGATGAAATTTGAGTGGCCTTTAGGATCTTTTGACAGAACAATTTGAAGGCTGCATGACGTTTCGCGTGAATAAATGGTTTGTATGGTCCTGCCCAGATATTAGGAACCAAAGATGCACAAAAATCGGCAAGCTGTGCTGTGTTTGTACATGAAAGAAGCGATACTGACGATGAATGAAGATTAGGACAAGGTGACATTCTGTTCCCAATACTAAGAAGAAGAATAAGAAGAGAAGGGAGTAAAAAAAAAAGGGTAAGAAAGAAAATAGTGGGATATTTATGTATGAAGAAATATCGGAACTTTTTAATAGAGATGAGAGAGAGAGAGACAGACAGACAGACAGAGAGAGAGAGAGAGAGAGAGAGAGAAAAAGAGAGAGAAGAGAGAGGTCCTTACCTTTGGGTCTTGGGATTAAAACTCTAGCGCCCCTTGCCCAAGTGTGTACATTTCTCACTCACGTTCCAAACAGAAAAAGGCTTGACCTTACTCGCGGTCCCCCAAATGAGGAGTCTGTCCATCTCTCTTCTCCCCCCCCACTCGAACACACATACATCCCACCCACCATTTCTCTCTATGTATCTCTTTTTGTACCATACCGCTTTTGGTTGTTCTATTGACAACATAATGATGCGTCTGTACGTGACCCTCCTTTTCAACCGTCCATCCTCGATATTTTTCATTCACCCTTTCCCCCTGTGTGTGTGCGTTCAATTTGTAAGAGACACGTATAAAAATTGAATCGTAACTAAAATACAAGACGCAACTCCTCACTTTTTTGCAACGTTCCAATTTTTTTTAGTAACCTATTTCGAGGAAACCGAATAGTTTAACTAAAAGCAGGGATTCCAACTGTAGGTTTAACGACTTTTAGGGCCACTTTGGAAGGGAGTTTGGTGTCACTATTCTAAGACATCGCTCATTCTTTTCTCGGTTCAATATATGCGCGTAATGATGTTTTTAAGTTATTCTATTCTCTCGCTTTTCCTTCTCTCCTTACGGTAATGAGAAGGAGATCCGACCAAGTTTTATTGGTTTCCAGCTGCATTCATGGTGTTCATGTCGTAACATGTTAGTCAACCCTCCATCTACCCTCACGGATTTCGGGACTGCGTTTAGGAACCCACATTTTGTTGTTAGACGGACTTTCTTTTCCTTTTCCCCCCCTTTTCGCTGATCATGAGCACCATGTCACCTTGGGAAGTCATTCCGGATTTTGCCAACAAAATAGCTTCGGCTAGTTTGGAGCAGTATTATAAATTAAGTAAACAGGGCAAGCCCTTAGTTCATGCGACCAAGGCAGAGTGGACAGTGCTTGCTTGTATTCTTAAAGTGCATATGAGTAAAATTGAGCTTCCTTTTGAAATAAGGAGATAAACAAAAAGGAATTAGTTTTTATTTCTCACATATAGCCATATCCTAATAGGAAGTGAGGATGACTATTCGATCCAAGTGATTTCATTAGGGTAAACAAAACCATTATGCATTTTTCATACATCTATATTTTTTGTATGGGAATAGTGTAAAAGGAAAGAAACAAATTCATCCTGTTTCTTTTTTTTTCCTTTTCATCTATGCAGTACCGGCCTCAAATGCTTACCCTACAGCAAACTGTGCAGAACTGGTGAACTAGTAAACGATAGTCATGCAGAAGTCATTGCCCGAAGAGGATTTATCAAGTAAACGAAACTAGGATTTTAGGCTCTATTTTTTTTTGGTACAAGTGAGTCTCCTGAAGGGCTACGTTCTTCTTTTTCTTTTAGATACGCGCTTGAGCAGGCGCAGAAAGCAAGCCATGGCGATCCCACGGACTTCCGCATGGTCGCAGGACGGTTGAAGCTCCGACCAGATGACACATTTCACATGTACATCAGTCAATCACCATGCAAGTAAACAAAACGAAAAAAAAAACGCATGATGATCGTCATAATGGTAATCCTAAAATATTGATATTAGGTGGGGATGCATCTATGTCGGCGTTGGCTGCATCGCAATCGTCGGAATCCTTGGAATCTTTTCAATCTGGCGTGAGGAAGCGCAAAGTGGATTTTGACCAGGAAAATGAAGTCTTGACCAAACACTTTTACATGAATAAGAAACGCAAGACGAATGAAGTGACGTTTAAAAGAGGGCGTTATGGATTCAACGATCTCGGTGTACTTCGCACCAAGCCGGGTAAATTTCTTGACTGGTTGTGGATTTCATACAAGTTGGAACTTATTTTTGGGGAGATGTGCTTTACCCTTTAGGCCGACTTGACTCGGAACCAAGTCTTTGCATGTCATGCAGGTAAATAAAGGGAAAATGGGTCGATGTTCCAAAGTTAATTATCCGCAAAGTGATAAACTGGCCCGCTGGAATGTGCTTGGGTTGCAATCGGCTCTATTATCACATATCTTTGATCCGATCTATCTTGATTCGATCGTTGTCGGTGAACTCTTTGACCAGACATCCATTGAACGTGCTCTCTATGGTCGATTGCATTCACTAAAAGGTAAAGATAGAAACAACAGTAGTAGTTGGAGAAAAGGATGGGGGGGCTAAGGAAACCCAAAAGAAAGAAAAAAAAACAAGAATGGTTACATGCAAGGGATAGGGTCATGAAACATGTCACTTAAAGTCGGCTTTTTTTTTCCTCCTACAGATCTGCCTATGCCATACAGTGTTCATCAACCTCGAATCTTCT
Source organism: Apophysomyces variabilis (assembly GCA_002749535.1). Taxonomy (NCBI): domain Eukaryota; kingdom Fungi; phylum Mucoromycota; class Mucoromycetes; order Mucorales; family Mucoraceae; genus Apophysomyces; species Apophysomyces variabilis. Next base: position 486,561 of record MZZL01000384.1, on the reverse strand, counting down.
TTACAGACATGACGTTCGAGGCATCCAAAACACATCTGGAATCATCTGGCCATTATGCATCGGTGATATCTTCTGGAACAGGTAAACGCTTTATTATTTGTATTCAATTCCTCTAAGGAACCTTTTCATCATCCAAAATCAAATAACTGACACCTTTCCTGCCCCTTTTGAACAACCAACCCCGTTTTCTCCCCTTTATTTTTTTGGCCACCCTTGTTTTTTTTTGCCACATCCTACGTTAGCCATATCGTGGGTTGCAGGCATGCCTAAATCAGAAGTTATTGTGCATGGCAAAAAGCAAGGCGCTGCTAAAGGTAAACCGACCAATCCGAAAACAAGGCAAGTCATCCTTTATTTGGCTGAGATGGCAATCTAATTTATGGCTATCTGTACCCCCAACATATCCTCCAGACCGTCTATTTGCAAACTCGCCTTGTTTCAAAAATTCATCGAGATCTACTCCTTGTTCAATTCGCAGATCCAGGATAGAACCTATCGAGAATGGAAAGAAGATGCCAAGGAATATCAACAAGCCAAAGCATGTCTATTAGACCAATGTTTCCACACATGGGTTCAGACACCTGAGGAATATGAAGCCTTTGATTGGCGCCAAAAAGATGAAAAATAAAGTACTGACTTGCTTCCTCCCCCCCCTTTTCTCCGCAAACTGCGTATACACACATGGAGAAACAGAGACACACACACACGAAGGCACGCTCTTCCTGGCTCACTTCTTCTCTGTATCTTTCTCTTTTCTCTTTTCCTGATCTGTATTTTTTACCAACTTAACCCCCAACTTGAGATGACTTGGATGCTTTGCTTGCAAATGGGCCGTAAAAAGATTTCTGTTTCACATGGTATCTCCGTTACAACTTATTTTTTTCTTCCCCTGTTGAGCATCAGGTCATATTATAGTCAAGTTTGATGTTTTTGCAGATATTGTCGGACGATCCAGGGTGAGAGGATACTTTCCTGTCGGAATGATAAGCTCATCCGTTTTATTGGGGGGGGGGAAGCTCCAACATTCAGTAAGACAGGATAAACAACGAAAGGAAGATCTCTCGGCATTTATCGTCATGTCCATGTTTATTCTAATGGACACTGATCCCATAATATAGAAAAAATAACGTTACGCTTATAAAAAACCCAGTTCACGATAAACAGCAACAAATATACGTTATTAGTCTGTCAACTAGGACAACTTAACACCCTTTTGCATGAAAACTACTACCTGATAAAATGCGTAGATATTCATCTATCATTAGACAGATAGGAACCGTGTATACAGAACAGTTTCACTGAGTTTCGGACCAAGTTCCTCCCTGACGATAGTGACCAATGAAACTACATAACATTCATTAGCAAGTAATTCGATTTCTGCGTTGCGCTGATAGAGTCTGTCAGTAAGACCAACATCTAGCGAGCCATGAAAGGAATATAAGAATCAGTGACACTGTCAGTATGACTTTGGCTTGATGTTTAGGAGGGGACGGAAGTATATGAAAAGTAAGTGGGAAAACGGTAGCTATCCTTGGCTTGCAATTATATTCAATCGTTGAAGTCAAAGAGTCCAAGCGTATGCTACTACATACTAATTTGACAACGAAACGATGCAATCGGTATCGCAAGTAGGAGACACCTGTTAGGCCAGCATACAACTTTTTAAAGCGGCGCAAACCTGACTGTTAAAAGAAGACCAACCTTCTATTTTTCTAAGATTGAGTAGAAATGACAAGCCAAGAAACCTTCATTCAGTTAAGTGACGAACATACAAATCATAGGCATTTGTTCTGCTATATTTAGTGTTGTCCATCGCATGGGAAGGTTAAGCCTAAACAGCAAATGACTCGTTTTCTTCTTCTTTTTTCCTTTTTCTCTTTTCTTAGTAATTTTGCCACATTGACAACGAAGAACTTTTCATTCTCGGTAGAATGTCCTTTTTATAATAAGGAGTACCAAACATAAATGTTGCTAAAGACTAAAAAAACGCGGTTCGTTTTTTCCTTCTACAGAAAAAAAATTACCCCTATGCAAGTCACCCTTCTCCTTTTTTTTCGCTGATTTCCCTCCACTATCCCTGCACCTCCTATCTGTCCTTTCTTCCCTTCTTTCTTTCTCTCTTTCTCTCTCTCTCTTTCTTTTTTTTTTTCCTTTTTACTTAGCTTCCCCTTCCCGTTCATTTTGCAGTTTGTGTATTATTTTTATTCGCTGCAATCATGGATATCTTGGGCTTGGATGGACAGACCGCACCTGAATCAACTCGCGGACTCTTTGATCCACCTGAACGGAAGGTTGAAGGAAAGAAGGGGGGGACCATGTTTCTTGTACAGAGAAAAGTTAACCAACCAGATAAAAAAATTATCGTCCTTTTTTTTTCTTTCTATCTTTTATGATCCTTTTAGGTAGATCAACAACGCCATTCTGCGCAGGAGTTCTCGGATAATCATCCAGCCAAAATACGTCAGCGCAGCAATTCAGATTACACTTCATTGTCGTCGATGAATAATAATAACAATAATAGCATACATCATCACAACAACACCATCAATAATAACAGTGGACGTCATCGGAGCGCGTTGCCGATCGTATGTGAGGAAGGTGATCTACGAATGGAAGCTCAACGTACACGAGCCTCCATTGCCAATTTCAACAATTTTCCAATGGGTCAAACCAATTTCCGTCGATCGAGCGCTTTGGAATATAGTCAGAAATTAAGATCGGCTTTTTCGGAAGAGAAGACTATGATGACAGAACCATTGCATGAGGATGTGGATGATGAGGATGAAAATGAGAGTTATAACAGGGCAGAAGACTTGGCTGCCACGGAGGCAAAACTCACAGGGGGTTATCGCGGTCAGAAAGTTCAAGAGGATCGGACCAGGTCCTATGCTTCTTATGCCGCTGCCAGTCTTGACCAGAAAAGGAACCGTCGGCTATCTGAGCCCAACGGTCGTCCGTGTCACCGTTACTCAGACAACCAAGATTTCAGTCGTCGATCACTCAATTATAACAACACAAGTAGACGCATTTCTCTGCATTGGCCAGAAAATGATTACAACAACAACAGCAGCAGCAATGATGCTCATGATTCTCCTCCTACTCAACGCGGACGGCCACCAAGTCTGAATTTGGACATGAATAAAACCAATCGACGTTCTTTTTCACGTAATCCGGGAGACTGGCGAAGCTGTAAGTTTTCTGACATTCGGGTTTCTGTTCATGGCCCTAAAAATAAAAACGCGGGGGGAAATTGTTTTCTTTTCTTTTTTAGCGATGACAGGCACTTCGACGACAAATGCTCGCAGTCCTCCTCCTCTTCTTCCTTCCGGAGCAACTCGTCGAACACCTATTTCTGGTTTGGTGCCTTTTACACCCACACAGGTGAATTTTTCTCGGGAAGACAATCATCCGGGGCAACAATCCCAACGCCGGGCTTTGTTCACAGCCCACCTACCCTTTTCGGGCGTGGTTCCCTATCTCAAGTCACACCAGTTGGTCAGCGGTCTGTTACGGGTCAACAAACGAAATCGATCAGATGCCTATGTCTTTTGTGAAGAATTCAATGCGGATATATACATCTGTGGTTCGCGTGACCGTAACAGAGCTTTGGAAGGGGATACCGTTGCAGTCAAGCTGGTTGAGGTAGAGAAAGTCATGCGTGAGAAATTGGAGAAGGAAGACGCCAAATTGGCCCGGAATAATGGTCAGCCAGTCATCCGTAAGCCGGACGAAGAAGACGAAAAGGAAATCATGTTTGGTGGTGAAGATGATGTAGACAAAGTCAAACCAAGATACTGTGGTGTTGTTGTAGCCATTCTTGAGCGTGCTCAGAATCAAGTCTTCTCAGGGTAAAAAAAAAAAAAAGTAGCTTTGATCATGAATAGAGTCAATCCGAAACTCACCGTTTTGCTTTTTATGGTAGGACCTTGGGACTAATGCGACCAAGCAATAAACGCATGAAAAAGGACGGAACGGAAGATTTTCAATCAAAAGACAATGCGCCAAGGATTGTGTGGTTTAAACCGACAGACAAACGTGTCCCCTTGATTGCCATTCCAGTCGAACAAGCACCAGAAGGATTCCTTGAAAATTACAAACAGTTTGAGAAAAGACTATTTCTGGTATGGGCCAAAAAAAAAAGAAAAGCAAAAGAAGAGCTTTGGAGAGAGCGACAAAAGCTGAACAAACAACAATCTTGGTTTTTTTTGGCTAGGGTTCCATCAAACGATGGCCGATCACGTCCTTACATCCATTTGGTGTACTAGAGGGAGAGGTGGGTCCAGTCAGTGATATCAAAGTCCAGTTCAAGGCTATCCTGGCCGACAACAATTTTCCTAGTCAAGACTTTTCCGAGCAGGTAACGCGTTGCCTACCGCAACTGCCATGGACACCGACCGAAGAAGCGATTGCCGTACGTCGTGATCTTCGATCCATTCGCTGTATCACCTTGGATGCTGCTGCAGACGGAGGTAAAGAACAAGACATAACAGCGAGGACACGAACGATTCTGATTGCCAAATGATCAAAACTCTTTTCTCTTATTACGTTCTTCTTAGATCAGGATAATGCCATGTCTATCCAGAAATTAAGCGAGAATGCGTTTGAGGTCGGATTTCACGTGGCCGATATCTCTGCCTTTGTCAAACTTCATTCGCCCATGGATAAAGAAGCCAGGGCACGAGCCATAGGGATCCATCTTCATGAAACAGTGCCTCTTTGGCCAACCCAGCTTCTACAGGAAGTCACAAATCTCTCCCCTGGCGTGGATAGGTAAAAGAAAAAAAAAATAGCTGTCTGTGATTATCTATTAATTTAGATGGGCTCATGGGTATGTATATATATTAGATATTCATTTTCTGTCATATGGAAATTGAGCCAAGCGGGCGATGTTTTGGATGTTTGGTATGGAAAGACCATGATCAGGTAATGAAAATTGGGAGGTACCCCACCAAAAAAGCGTACATCGACTGGGTTGAGGCTGTTCTAAAAAAGAAAGGACAATTTACGTATTAGATCCCATGGTGTTCTTTCGGCTACTGAAGTACAAAAGGTGCTAGATGGTCGGGAACTTCCTTCACATTTGCAGATAAAGGAATCAGAGAAGCCGAAGTGGGAAGAAGACCTTCGTATGCTGCATACCTTGGCGCAGAATCTTAAACAGACGCGTCTACGCAATGGAGCATTGATGTTGACTGAGATGGAGTTGAACGTGCAGCTGGTGGATGACAAGCCTGTGCAAATTGCAACAAAGGAGAGAATGCTAGCTGAGGATCTATTTGAAGAATTCAAGATCTTGGCAAACACGGGTGTGGCTCACAAGATCTCCAGTCATTTCCCAGAACATGCCTTACTGCAGTCTCAATCACCTCCCAATGAACGCAAACTGGTACGGTCCATGCCTCAAAAGAACCGCTGGTCCTTGTTCTCTTCCTTTTTTTTTTTCTAACAAGGCTTTTTTTCTGTTTACTTTAGCTTGAGTTGGCACAGTATCTTCAACGGGTCGGTTATTCTATAGATCCTTCATCTACTGGTCGGTTGCAAGCCTCCATTGACGCGATCGAAAACCCGGATGCAAGATCAGTGATTACGACACTTGTTCTTCGAACAATGAGTGCTCGAAAGTACTTCTGTGCAGGTGCTTTTGATATCAATCGGTACTTCCATTATTCTCTCAATGTTCCTTTGTATACACATTTCACGTCCCCTTCGCGACGCTACGCGGATTTAATTGTCCATCGTCAGTTGGAAGCAGCTTTAGCTGGAGGTAAGGAAAAAGAAGGTTCCGTATTTTATATTTGATGATGGCATGAAATGGAGAAAAAGAGAGTTAATAGGAAAAAAAATAGGTGTTTTTCATATGGAACCTGAGGTGATCCAAAAGTATGCCCAACATTGTAATGTCAAGGGTCAGGGCGCGATGAATGCTAGGGAGCAAACACAACATCTGTTTTTATCGACTTTCCTTGCTGCGTCCGGTCAGGCCACAACGACCCATGAAGCTATTGTCGTAGGCGTTCAGGCACAGGCATTTGATGTTGTGGTGCCGACGGTGGGTCTAGAACGTCGGATCCATGTCATCAATCTCCCTTTGAATACCTCCAAGTATGATAGTGCCGCTGGGTTACTCCATTTGCACTGGAAGCCGGGTGTGGCGACGGCGGATGCAATTGTCGAGCAATCATTCGATACAGATACGGAGGATGACGACATGGGGGATCTCGACTGTCTATCAGAAACCGTAAGCCAATTATCCATTCAGTCGCCTACTACGAAAAGACGACCGCGGTCCATGTCGCTAAGGGTCGTCGAGGGCGAGAATCCATGGATAAGTCAACAAGAGTGCACAAATCCAGGTGAATGCTGTCAGGTCATTCGTCCCTTTGATTATGTTCGTGTGGTTGTCACTGCCGATCCTATCCGTAATCCACCTCTGATCCGTATCTTGGCAGCCAATCCATTTGTATAGGAGTCTATTTTGTTTTATTTCCTCTCTTTTTTTCCTTTCTTTTTTTTGTTTTGTCTGCATTGGATAAACCTTGCATGACTTTCTTTCTGGTTTAACAAAAAAGAAACAATCAAATGTAAGGTGTTATTCTTTCTTTTCTTTTTTCTACATTCTTTGATTTATAAAAATACCATTAAACAAAAAAAAAGCTCAGTAAAATAATATAAAGAGAAACTGATTTCTTTCGGAGCCAGATTTTGTACATAGAAAAGATAAGCAGGAGAGACAGATTATGCGATGCCATGATGAATATGTATTCAGGTATTGTAGTTGATTGGTTCCGGGATGGACAGAAACAGGTCGGTTGTGTCGGAGATGGACATTATCGTGGACTCACCGCTTTTGACGGCTTTCGATTCGCTAAGAGGAGCTTTTTACATAAAAAAAATGAGAAAAAGGCAAAATGTAAGGATGGCATGTGAGAAAAGAATACAGCAAACAGCCACTGATCGGTTGGTGTCGTTCCCCGGGATACAACATTCGTGGCGTGATTTAAAAAGGATGCACAAAAAGGAGAAAAAGCTTTTTTTTTATGTAGAAACGAGCGTGAAAGGTATTGTGTTTTACGGTTCCGATTCCGCATATTGGAGAGAGAGGGAGCGTAGGGTGTGACAATATCTTATCTGATGTATAAAGTAGGTTTTCTTTATTCTATGGCTACTCTATGTTCTTACTGTTTTCTTGTCTACTTCTTTTTCTTACAAATCATTATGTTATCTATTACGTGAGTCCCGACTGCCAAGCTCTGTAAATGCATAGGTTTTAATTTTAATGCATATAGAAAATTAGGATCCATTCTTTGAAAAGTAGAGCCTTTAACTCCCCGCTTTTTTGAATCGCCGCAATGACTCCCAACGGCAGCAAATCACTAGAAAGAAAAAATCGTCGCGAATAAAAAGATACCCGGGAACTTTACTATAATGTGTAAAATTTTTATTTTATTTTATTTTATGAGGCGACGAAATGATACTCAGTAATACAATAAAGGTACGTCCTTACATGAGCGGATCTTTAAATCACGAGAATCTGATAACTTGGGGTAGAGCATCAGATAATAGAGACTTGGCTTCACATATAAAAGAGTCCACTGATCATCCTCGTCTTTTTCTTTACTTTGTCTATTTTTTTTTTCTTATTTATTTGGCTATTTCCTCCTAGTATTTCTTGATCCTTGTCATCTTACTAGCAATGCGTTTCTCGATCTTCTTAACCTTCCTGGCCTTGGTCATCTCCACCGTAACCGCTGCCACCGTCGCCTCCGAAAACAAGCTGGACTTGGAAGATTCGGTCATGGTAAGATAATTCAACCAAAGAATGCTAGTTTTTAGATGGCCTAACAAATGCTTCCAATAGATGATGAGTTCTAAGGCTGCCTATGGTCATCTTATGGCTCGTGCTGGACCTGCTCCCTCTCCTTCTGCCGCTTCCTCTCCAGCTGTTGCTGGTGCTGCTACTTCTCCTTCTGCCGCTGCTACAACCACACCTGCTGCTGCTGCCCCAAAGCGTAAACCGGTCATCTATGCTGCTCCTGAGATCTTGAATAACGGAACCCTCTTTTACATTGCTATCTCTATCTCTACCTTGCTGTGGTGTACCGGCAAGGGTATCGACATGACCATCAACAGACAAGAACGCTTTGCCGAGAAAGCCGCTTATCGATACTAGATTCCTTTGCCGTCGCCCATCGCCTAAAAGGCAAATGCATCCTCAAAAAGCCATACATATACAGACATACACACATGAATCCTCTCTCTCTCTCTTCCTTCCCCTTCCTTTTTCAAGAGCTGGTCTTTTCCCTTCTAGTCTCAAGTATTTCTTTCGCATCTTTGTAGCATTTAAATTTTTTACCATATTATTCACATAAATTCGAATTTTTTTAAAATGACTCCGTATCTAATAACGTATTATTACTACTATTATTTATTGATGATCAATGATCTAAGTTTTCGGAAAAGTGACAGCTCGTGACAGAAAGGAAAAAAGTCCCGCTGTGGCTGGAAAATTGTTTTCTGCACGTCAGGGTGTCTGGGACCCTGCACCTGTAATTAACTCCGCTTGACAAATTGGGTTGCTATTGGGGGGACACGTCTAGATTCTCTCTGTTCTCTCTCTTTGTCATTGATTAAGTAATTGACATACATCTACCAAACTTTTCGTTTCAAGCGCAACTACATTTGAATTACTGTAGCTTAACAAATATATAGAACCTGTATGATTATTGTTCGTCTGATTCGATTTACCAAATTTAATCTGCAGAAAACACGTGTCGTCACGAATTAGCGTTATAATCATTTGTAATACTCAAGCATGGTAGCGCGCTAATGTCTATTTTCTTGACAATGATACGATGAAATAATTAAAGTTTAACGTGCGGAAAATCTCAATGATATCCATCGAAATACTCTATTAAGAATTAAGAGAAAATTAATTGGTCTTTGCGGGTATTGTCCCTTAAGTCCTGATTTTAAAAGCACCTGTTTAAATTGGTATTTCTGGACAAATCTGTCCATATGTCTATTTTACTTTTGATTAGATTACAAACCCTATATTCTGCAACAATCTATAAATCATATGTGCACTGATAGAATGCATGTGCACCTATGAGAAAGAGGTAGAACAATCGATGATATCCCTTAATATAATGTACTTAAAGACTAAGATGATCTATAACCAATATGATGTTAACTATTATACTGTAGGCTTATATTGGTAACCAAGTCATTGATTGGTTGCGTCCTTTCAACGTGAGAAGCCGAGATTGGCCGTACCATCTAATTTACGTTTATGGCTCTATTTACCCTTTTAAGTAGAACAGCAGAGCCCGTTCGATTCTTCCTTTATCGCTGCGCCATACAAATAGAAAGACCTCGAGAGACAATTAGGTTGCTTTCCGTGAGATTGATGCTCTATAGATCTCATCTTGATCTCAATGAATGGTTTGTAATACACCGTGTAGTGGTACAGTTCCCCTCTTGTCAGACAGACGGGAAAAAGGAAAAAAGGGAAAAAAAGGACGCACTGCCGGACTAAACGTTTTTGCTATATGTCAATGCGCAATTCGCATGTTTTATAGCTAATTTCTTCCTCAGCGCTTTTTCATCCAGAGGCTCAGGAGATGGTTGACTTATTTACTAGATAAATTTGTTTTGCAGAGTGTACCAGTCCTTTCGCATATTCCTGTTCTTCCGGGTATCCAATAAATGGACCCTGAGAATACTTTATTCAAAAGCGCAACCATTTTAGACTATTTCAGGTTAGGCACAGATAGTTGCTTTTGTTTCCCAAGCGGGGATGAATGGATAACAAAGTTCGCAGACTAACTATATTCATATTTTGCATTTTACTGCAATGTCAATTGATTGATTTGTATGCTCAAAGCGCCGTGCCAGCTAGGCCAAAAAGACATGAACGATCTTTGATTCATAATTTGGGAGATGGTGCATGGCTAGCCATCCAGGCCACCAGTAGTAGTACTACTGACTCATGGAAATTGAGCTGATAAGAAGACTGCAGAATCACTTAAATCCGCGATCCTTTATCTACCCCAACATTTGATGCATGCAAAAAGCGTTCTGTTGCTGTACAGATCGACTTGGCGATCAATTTGACCTTGACGTGCTGTTTTAGAGATCATAGACTGCAGAGCATGGAAACAAGGGTTGAACTGGTTAATGATGAACTATTAGACGGGATAAAAGAAATGATTTCTTAAAACACGAAAGCTTTTCAAGGGTATCATGGCAGCGGAATGCAGTGATCCGAATTCCAAGAGGGAAGTCAGATCAACCCCTACAGTTTATTAAATTATATTTTGCGCCACTTTGAAACAAATTTTGCGTCGATGAAAGAACCAAGTTTGCGCTAAAGGATAAGACAATATGCGTCATTAGCGAATGATTTATGCAGGCAGTACATTTTACTTACATCAACTTGATCCTCAAGTGGACGCAAAATTCATTCGAGTAGCGTGAAATATAATTCATGGCTAGTAAACGGGAGTGGTATGATTGAGGTCTTTTACTTACCCCCCGAAGGGTATCCCAGCACCCGGCTGAGCGCTCACACCGCATCAAATCCATGATGGGCGTGAGCACAAAGAAAAAATAGACCGGGAATGTGACTTCCAGCACGAAAAGCCCACCCACCCAGCCAGTAGGGAATGTTTGGCTTGCCTGCGCCGTTAGACTACAGAAGAATCAAAGTTAGGAATCATGATAGCATTTTGTCTGGTTTGTTGCCTTACCGCTTTGTCGGATTTCATTTGTCCGAAATCACCCCATGTTTGGATGTCCGGAAGTGTATGTTTTCCTTGTTGTCAGAGACGGGTATTTGCTGCAATTGATCAGAACAGAGTGTACAATGAAAGGCATTTGTAATAGGTTGTCCAAGAGCTATTGTGTCCTGACATTATATGGCTGCATAATAACAACATTCAATCTTGTCGTACCTTGTTTCACCCAATGCTTCTCTTGAAAGATGCCTTGTGCATACTTTTTTTTAAAAGTTGTGTGTATTTTCTGAGAAGAATTAATGTGTTCTTTTAGTGGAGGCCGTAGGCCGACCACTTAGCACCATTATCCGAGGATAGTATATCCAGAGATTGTCCCTTCCCTCCCCCCCTTTTTTCTTTCTTTCTTTCTTTTCTTTCTTCGCTCATTCTCTCCTTTCAGATGATACAGTTATTCCTTTAGCACCATAAGGTTTTAATCTTTTCTCGAATAAATAAGGAAAGATGGTAACACAATCTCTGGATCCACAATTTTCGAATAATGGTGTTAAGTGATCGGCCTACAGCCTCTACTAAAAGAACACATGGCTAACTATTCGTCAGTGTAATTCCGGTATGCACCGCGTTTATTCTTGCGAATTCGAACTTTAATTGCCCGTCGAAAATTTTGTTGCGAGTTGCTTGCAAGCACGCTTATAGAAGCATTGCTATTGCACATTCAACAAATTGTAACGGACTATAGCAAAAGTGACGGATGAAATAGTATATGAGGATGATCCATAACTTTCAATGCAAGGTGCGGTATTATACAGACAACTATCATGAACATGTCGATGGGCAAATCATTCCTTATTTGACTTTAGCCTTGGGTAAGGTCAATGATAATCTACTAATTTTATGTGAAACCTGTCTTTGGGCGACTGTTAGTTTACACTGTCCTGTAAGATAAATGTTGTCATTACAAGAAGAAAAGGAAATGGTTTAATATTAGTACACCTGGCGTTATCATCTTTTCTTCCTTGTTATTTCTTCTTTTACAGTTGAATTCATGGATGATTTTGCGTATTATATGCGTTCGCTTATCTGGTCTTTTTTCATGTTGTCTCTGACCGCCTTGACAGGCAAAGACTACATTCAGATGAAAAAAAAAGGCGCTGATATGGAGTTACAGAAGCAGCTACAAGAGGAGGAAAGGTTAAAAAATGGTACGTACACATCCTCATAAAAGAAAGTTAACTGACAGCAACCAATCTCAGCAAATCAGTCCCAGTGTAACTCTTGTGGACTCTGGGGGCATCAAAGCATGAAGTCGAAACTGTGTCCAATGGGAGAAATCAAAGGTTTGCTATGCACATTGCTATATAGTTTATCACGCTTAAAGTATGCCCAATAGCTGGTATTAAGCGGACGCACCAGCCAGAAGTTCAGAGTGTGGCGCTCAAAAAAGCAAAGAAAACGGGTCGAGCGAGTAAGCAAGCAAGTTCCAGTAATACGGCCTTTATAGCAAATCCATGTCCTGCATGTGGTTCCACTGAACACAAAAGTACCCGAGCGAAGAGTTGCCTGCGACACACTAAGTCGACCGAGGAGATATTAGAAGATCAACTCGGGAAAGGTTTCGAAATATTCACTCGAAAAGCACCTCTACATTCCGTTGTCGTTGAAGCACATCGAGATCAGCTTCAAAGAAAAGTTCAAGAGCTTTCACAATATACGAGAGAGGTGGTTGCAAGAACTCAACTGTTTGTCAACCAGTATATACTTGATCATCAAGTAATCCCACCCATCTGTTTCACTCAAAATTTCTTTTATTCGGTCACGCAACTTGTGCTCAACAAGTCAATGACAACTAAAAACGATAAAATGCCAACAGATCTTAGCAGCTCATGAGAGAATTTCGTGACAAGCACCCTCAGATGCAACAAGCGCCCAACACACAACTAAGATCATCTGATGTATTGTCAAAAGCTTGTGTATTGCTGGCCACATGCTATTCAAACAATATAGTCGAAAGTTTTGAAACTCGGGTGAATTCATTTGCTGAACACAAGCTGTCAGTAGCGTTTCCGGTATCTATCGTGTTTTGCTATATCTGAACTAAGTTTCATCGTATATAGAGTATGTATAAAACTGAGATACAAAATATTGCATCGAAATATGCCTTCGAACGCATTGCTGGTGGATCCCCTCAATGGCCTAATCTGATTGAACCGGGTTTGCCTTTAGTGGCTATTGTCGATAAGATTTGTGATGATTTAGAGGCACTGACGCCTAAGCCTGCAACGCAGCAAGCCATATCGGCATCTCCTGGCGCGTATATTCCAAGGTTAAAATACATCCTGTCTTCCTATGAAGAAGAGCATAAGATCGTTGCTGCTTCCAAAAAAAGTTCTAGTGATACAACTCTGCCTCGTCTTTTCTCGATTTCACCAAAACCAAGTTGCAAGTGGCGTTTTGTTTCAATAAACGCCAAACTTTTGGCAAGTCTGTTATCCATTCGAGAACCCACACAGCCGAGCGAATACCCACGAGTATGTTTTGAAGCGCTTGATCTTGCTCGTTTCGGATTTAATAAGTATGGGAAATAGCGATAGTTACCTTTAATTTCAAACACTCACTCTGTGTTAATATATACGTACAGCTTGGGAGATTTTACCGGGAATGGAAATCATCGTTTCGCATGCAGAATTCTTTCTGATGGATTTGCAGTAAATTTAGTTTTCGCAAGAAAACAAAAGGAAAGGGTGCCGGCAACGGAAATTGACCTCGAGGACTTTACCATTGATGAAATCGAGCGGTGGTTCGAACCGTGGGCCGTGGATCCGGGGTTGAATCAAATATACACAGCTGCAGACGGTAGTGGCTCACAGAGGCATCAACTACGCCGTGTGTCGACAAAAGAGTATTATGCCATGACTGGCTGTACGCGGAGAGCGAAGCAACTCGAAAAACAGAAGGATGCGGCGGGTATCAGTCGTATCGAGACAGGTTTAGAGAGTTGTAAAACAGCATCATCAGTTCGTGGAGTGCTTCGCCCAGAATTTTCCAGTATTGACAGCTTTTTGCGGGCCCGGCATGGCTGAGAAGCGTTTTCACAATTACCAAGGAGTACAACGTGCTCGTGAAGAGCTCGTTAATGTGTTAGTCAACGGTGGAAAAAAGTACTGCAAGCAGCGGCGAAGAAAGACTCGAAAGAATAGACGAAAGAGGAAGAGAAAGTCTCTAAAACGGCGAGAACAAAAGAAGCTGAAATGGCGATCAGGGTCAGAGACTAAGTGCAAAGTACTGAAATAAGTGATATTAACAAAATCTTCTAACCTGGGCTACAAGAGTCTGGAATCAGATCAACGCAAAAGAAACCGCACCCAAGCACAAAGAAATGGCATCCAAAGGCATTTCAAGCAAGCAAAAAAATACCATTAAGTGTATTCGGATCAGCAATGTTTGGCACGAGTGGACATGCGTCAAGAAAAGGCAAGCGTGCTGCGTTAGTCAACACCTGTTGGAAAATGCTAAAGAGAAGAGAAAGGATAGGGGAATTGATTGCAACAACAGTCGATGAATTTTACACGTCTCAGGTTTGTTGTCTTTTGCTTCGTATGCACCCTCATGGTTTATCTATAGGTGTGCAACAGCTGCCTTCAGAGAGGGCTGGAGAAAGTCACCACATCCGATTCTGTGTCCCCCCCCCCATGGTGTAGTAGTTTGCAAACACTGCCGTACACTATGGCAACGGGACATTAATTCGGCAAAAAAAAATGTTCTATATCGCAAACTCGGTTTGGCGCGGACAAGGTCGCCCCATAGAATTCTGCCGTCCGGCTAAAAACGATATCGCCACTACGAATGTGGTTTCCTCGTAACGAGGATTTAGATTTATACGTCTCGAACGGTAAGGTCAATACTTTAAATTCACATTTTTCTAACGACTGGTCTTTTACCTTGCCCAACCTTTTCTTGTGTATATCATCTGGGTAAGTAAGAAATTATTATCCTGGGAAAGCAATGTTCTCACAAGCCCTTTATCTATATCATTTCCAGTTGACGCAAACTATTTCTCTAAACAACGCAAATTGCTATGCAATAAACAGTACGCACGTTCCCATTTTGAGAAACAGAATCCGTGGGACTGTTCTTGTGACAATTTTCTGAAACAGCGGTTCTTGTGACTGGCTTATTAAAACTCAGAAAAATTATAAAAAGGCAGCAAACTTGTGAACTCGATGAACTTTATCCTCTCAGGCCTTTTGGCTAAGATCAAGTGTAGTATCTGTTCTTTATAGTTTAACAACTATAATGCTGGACATGTCCAGCTCGTTGTTAATCTAATTTTTTACGCCCGGTCTGATTGTCAATGGCTTGCCATACAATCAGACCACAGGTGGCCTTCGCCTTACACTTACCGCGTTGTGTCGCCGACGAGGGCTTACCCTTAATAAAAGAAAATGAAAAATAGTTTTTATTGGTTGCAAAACATTGGAAATAGAGCTTCAGAACATGTTATTGGATATGATTTTGGGTTTGGCAACCAATGACCTGGCTGTTCACAATAGCCATTCGTAATCAGGTTGCGTTAATTAGTGGTCGACTTTTCTTTCAGAAAGTTTTGCTTCGTTTGATGCCATGATACAGCTATTGTTGTTTAGGCCAATCAATTTTATCTTTAGACGATTACGAATCTTTTTGGGACTATTTCAAGCAGGTCTTCTTTTTCGCAGGCACTGATCCCAATAAGTCTGAGCACGTCTTATCCAACCTTGGCAATGGGCTGCAGTAACAGTGTTGCATGCCATCAGCAATGCGTGACGTGAGCATGTCAGATTCGTGGAGAGGGATTCTTCTGATATTCTTCTTAATCTTGGACCAGCATTCTTCAATGGGGTTTAAGAAGGGCGAATATGGCGGCATAAACAAAGGTTTATAGCTGCGCTTGTTGATAGCATCCACGACAAAGCGATAGTGACGGATTCTGCAATTATCCATCACAATCCATAAACTGGACAATATGATAACCTGTACTGCCTTTCTTAGGTTTTACCTGTTTTGAGCACTCATTTTTTTCTTCTTGGGGAGCAGCCGAATCGGGAAACTCCTTATCATTCTTGGCTGCATCGCTCTTCACGTCATTTATTTGTGAGTAGACTGCATTTGATCGTCTGTTCATGTTCTCTAAGCTATTACTTATCTTAGTACACAAAATACGAGAATAGATTTAGTAAGTTCGACGTTCAAGCTGCAAAAGTTACATGTACCAATAAACATAAAGATTTGCGTTAAGATCCATTTTTGTAGTCTTCTTGAACTTCTGTTTCTTTCAATATGCCGTTGAAATGCCTCCCTCTTAATACACTCCACAATTAGTACATGCTGGAGCGTATTATCTGTATGATCCGTATTAAACGTATTATCCGTATGATGGACCAGTCGCATGTTCAGTCACTTCAAATCCAGGTCAATTCACTGTTGTAACTCAGCTACTGGCTTTTTCATTGAATCAAAAGCGTGTTCTCGTTCAGAGGCAAGTGCAACTATATCACAAAGGCATAAAAATCATCCTACTAATTATAATATGATTCTAAACGACTCAATGCTTAAAATAGTTGAGGATACGGGAAAATATCAGCAAAAAAATAATGAAGCCGATTCTGTTTGTGTCATGCAAAACGTCAGATACCTGTATGATATATAGAAAGACAATAAGTAAAGGTTAGATTTTATTAAACATATCACTTACAGGAAATAAAAGAAAGTCAATGATAATTGCAACGTAATAGTTTGAATTACTGAGTATTAGTACATACGAGGAGGATTACATGTTATTTAAATGAAGCCATGGTTACCAACGTGCTGATCCTTGTTCTCAATGTCCTGTGGATCATCTCACAACAAGATAATTACGGAGCTATTAATTATGCCACCATATTAGCTTTCTCAATTACGTGAAATGTTGTTCATAGCTGCTTGTTATATTGAACAAATTAGATGAATCACCTTAGTATATAGGAACGCTGACCGTGCCCGTAATTTTATAAAACGACGAAGTAAAAAATCAACTAGAGAAACGAGATATTTACAGTCTATTTCATATGATACTGTTTTACTTATGTAGCACAATCTAGAGCGCATATTAACAGCGACTTTGATCGTTCTATGCTATAGAAAACAATGCTAAATATCACATTGTAGAGGTAAACTCCGTAATGTATCGAACAGAAGAACTCGCAATGGTACGTCATGATTAACTCAAGTCTAGCTGAATTCATTCTCATCGCATATACACTGGCATATGCTCCTAAATGAAGCAAACGGAACCCTGTTGAGAAATGACCGGCAAATCAATCAAGTCGTTCTCTTTTTATGGTCACCTTTTTATAGTCTAGAACAAGTGCTGTCGGCAACAGGCAGCGCATACCACATCTTCCTTCTATCTTTCTTTAGCTTTGTTGCTTTTGTGTTGTTTTATTTGGATACACTCTTATTATTTGCACAAGGGATGAAGTTTGGCTAACCTGTAGCGTCCAGATTATTAGGTATGTGGGAACTGTGTGTGGAACAAAACGTTATCGAATGCAAAACTTGATTGGCACACAGCCAGAAGAAATGTGAGAAAGGATTAAGCTTATTAAAGGATTTCCTCAGGATTTCCCGTTCTAAGTCTTCCCTATGACCTGTTTTCCCATGGTATACGTGGATAAAGATATAATGTAATTCTGTGCTAGATGCGAAAAGACAACAACCGTTTTGCATTAAATAACATGTTGTCGCGCCATTCCAGTTTCAACCACAGCTTATTGATCAGTTCTTTTTCGTGTGCTGTCTTCCTCCCTCTTTCTCTTACCCTCTTCACCTCGTCTTGATTTTTTTTTTCAAATGCCCTATGACTATATTGAAATAGCACAAGCACTTCTTCCAAGTGTCGGCGTCTACGTTGACGCGGTTATGATATTGATCTTCCATAAGAAAATCGTAAGACTAGCTGAAAAGGCACAAGAGGCAGAGAGAAGACAAACTGGTATTAACAAACAATTTCTTCAGTGATATGCAAAGACTTCTCTGAAGAAGGGCATCCAAACAAGCGATACAAAGCTTGTACTCAAAACAAGTATCACGGCAGAAATCAAGGCAAGAGACATCAATGCATCACTAGAACTTTGCTCACTCTCATTTTATAGTTGAAAAAAAAAGAAAATTGACGGCTGAGGAAGAAGCCGAGCATTCTAGGCGAAAGAAACGCGGCAGGGCTTCGAAGGATGAAGAGACAAGGGACAAAAATGCCCCATCTAGGCCATGTCCAGCCTGTGGTTCGACTGAGCATGCTTCTGAAAGAAGCAGGTCTTGCAGGGGTCATGCAAAAACTATAAATGAAAAAGTCACTGAAGAGCTTGGAAAGTTCATAAAAGTTACACAAGAAAGCTACCGCTTGATTCTGTCATCCGCCCAGAGTCAACCTGAAGATGAAACAATCAAGATTCTATATAATATAGCAATGAATGAGGTGGAGAGAGACCAGCAGTTTCAATCAAATTCTAGCCAAGCCGTGGATATCATCTGCTCGATAAATTCGAAGATCTTTCAGAAGACCAAGTGTGTTATTGAAGATTTACTGGATTGTGCGAAGGCCACCAGAATTCTTGACCGTGGCATCGAATACAACACCAGAGTAAAACGTCGCTTCTCTGAAGTAGAAGAGGAGTCTAGCCAGGAGTCTTTAGAAGAGCCCGATTATGAACCCATCTAGAGCTTCTCGGAATCATCAGCGACCGTTGGAAATAGAAGCGGCTTTTATCAAGAAATTCCGTCAAGAACAGGATGACAGAATGAACTTGGGCTTGAAATGGGCGGGCTCGAACTGGGCAGGTCATAACTGGGCCGGGTCAGGATGTTGATCCATGGCCTGCTGGGCGAGGCCAAGACCTTACCCGGAGCCCGGCACACTAGGCTTATCACACTAAGATGGGCCCATTGCCTCGTGGGCCGAATCGGGCGGGCCGGGTCAAATTCCGAGCCCTAGTATCGAGTGAAAAATATATTCGATTGTTCGGTTCCTTTATCAAGAACCAACCTCGGTTACGGTTCGGTTCTAGTTCTTCGGTTCTTTTAAAGAACCCTAGGTAAAATTTGGAAAATTGGAAGGCAAAAATGCAAGTAAGATAACTAAACAAGATTGATGTAGACTTACTCAACTACATCGAAACAGCTGAAAAGGATGTTTGCTTGATATCACTTGATTTCTAGTTTTGTCCACCTCTCCACTTGAAGCGCAAAAGTTGGTGATGTACACAAAATCATATGTGAATTGATGATACATCTGCTTACAGCATTTACTTTAATACTAGGGAAAATGAACGTTTACAGAAGTTATGTGTGGATATGTTCATGATCAACGACGAAGTATACATTTTTGGAAGAGAACAACTGTTGACAGTTCAAGCGATTTTGCAATCTTTCAAGTAATTTTATTCGTTTCTTTTTTTAAGAGGTAAATTGTGTATAAATTTTTCAAAAATTTCTTCACTTAAACCGAAAACTGAAAGTGGATAAATCGTAAATAAATAAATAAGTGGAAATAAACAGATTGATAAGAGATTCGAGAAGGCAGTTTAAAACATCATCTGGATAAAGAACAGTAAGTACTATTTAAGGCTTTGGTCCATGTCATACCCAACATGATTATATCACTAATTTAGTGGATAAACATTAGGTCTAGAGTTTATGTGAACACCTCAGTAGTATTAACTATTCAGATCAGGCTACACTAACATCTTCATATTCTATTCATCTGTTGCTGAGACGCCAGCTGCACAAAATATCAAAAGACAGAAGATCAACGTGTTATTACCGATCGTACGGAATTTTTAAAAAATGCTAGCGGCTACTCCAACCCGCTTTTACCCACATGCACTGTCAAAGGTATACCCTTATGAAATTTTCGCTTATTCTAGCGCGCTCTCTTTGTTCGTTTTATACATCAGTCGACAGCAAAAGTCTTTTACCTCCTTATTTGCTTATTTGTCGGATAGGACTGTTCACCGAACTTGTGTTTTCACGATTATCACTATCTCTCGGTATTTTGCGTTTATTATAGTTAGGAGGATTGTCATACAATTTTTTCAGAGAAAGTAAGACAGCTTCTTTTGGATCGTTTTTGAAGAAAGGTTCAAAATCCTTGAGGTCTTCCATCGCTTTCTTAGCAGCATTACATTTTGTTAGTTGGACTCTTCGCAAAACTATACGCAAAGAGCATGATGTCTTGTTGCTTTCATTTTTTTAAAAGAAATAAATTGTGCACCCATGTTTTGAGACGGTAAGTAGTGAAAAGGGGAAACGTGAAGGAAACTGCAACAGCAACAATTTCTTTTTCTCAGTGCAACAGATATTCATTGCGGGGTGAAAAATGGCAACCAGGTGCCCCATTTCTGGGAATTTTTTTATTCTTCTCTTCTTCTAGTGACTATTGGACGACTGGCTCATCCTATGGTTTCGTCACTTTCCCTAGCATTTATTACTCAATTACGAAGCGCTCTTGCTGGCCATCAAGCGACATTATCAGCCATTGTCGCAAAAGCACATCGTCGACTCGTTTTCAGACGCAGACGCTCATCAGAAGACTCGATAGCATTACGAGTTTTGTATCCAAGGCGATTGAAAAAGCGGTCCAAAGGCTATGACACTTTTTTCAGCAACGTGGCAACAGCGGAAGTTCATATACCTACGGCTCAGCCTGAGGTAGCTAGTGCTCTGAATTTACCGGTGACGCCTAATTACATAGCACCAAGAGCACCCATCGTATTGTGTCATGGTCTGTATGGATTCGACAAACGAGGACCGGATACCTTTCCATTTCTTCAAGTTCATTACTGGGGTGGTATAGAGCAAGCTTTGGCAAAATTGGGGGCGAAGGTCATTGTAACCCGTGTACCTTCCACTGGTAGTATATGGGAGCGTGCTCGAGAATTACATGAGATTCTCAAAACCATTCTGGAAGGCAAAGAAGTTAATTTTATTGCTCATTCAATGGTAACTCTATAAGACCAACGAAACAAAGCATCTAAAAATGCTCTTCTCATTGAAATATTCGTCCCAGGGCGGTCTGGACTGTCGCTATTTGTTGTCGCATTTCAAAGATAGACCTTATGTGGCTCGATCATTAACAACCATATCGACACCTCATCGAGGTTCTCCAGTAATGGATTGGTTTAGAGACCATATGGGTTTGGGCGTGACCGATGCGATCGTAACGGCAGCAGCGAAAACGATGCAACAACAGGACCCCAGCTCTTTACCAACCTCCGGATGGACATTAGCTGATATTGCTCGAATGCCGGCCAGTATGTTGGATCCTATTGTGGTGAAGGTAGTTCAGCTTCTTGATACCCCAGCCTACGCCAATTTAACGACCGAATACTGTCAACAATACTTCAACCCCAATACCCCAAATGATCCGGAGGTAGCCTATTACTCCTACGGAGCAGCCATTGATATTCCGATATGGTCTTTCCTTGGATTACCACATCAATGGATAAAAGAAAAGGAAGGTGAAAATGATGGGATAGTGAGTGTCCAAAGTGCCAAATGGGGTCGGTATATTAAGACGCTCAAAGCGGATCATTGGGATCTCAATGGGCAAAGGTTTGTATTCGTTTTGGCTATTTCTTATCTTTTTATATGGCAAGAGAGATGGTCTAAGATATTATGCCAACGTCTTTCCATCTCTTGTCGACCATTTTTTTTTCTACTTTTCTATCTTTTAGATTACACATGCCGCTAAATTTTGGTCCGATTTTCTCTCTAGGTATCGCTGGCGTATATCCAGACCGGAGCTTGCCAAAGGCAAGTTTGATCCGGTTGATTTTTATATGGAGCTTGCTACGTTTCTATATAATGAAGGGCATTAACATAAATTACTGCACTCATTGTTAATTCTAATAAAAGAAAGAAACCCTTTGTAGAGGGCATACAGAAAGAAGGATCAGTAATTTCTCTGGCTAGATTGTCTTGCTTAGCCGTTGCTATATTAATCGCCATGCACCATATCTGTATAGTGGTCTAAAATATGTTTACTGTTTGCATTTTTTTCTCCGCCTTGAGAATGCAGAACTCGATGAAGCATTTCATGCCACAGAAGACGTACATTTTGAGTTATCGAGTGACCTACATCAGTGGCAGTAACATTGACAAAGCAGAAGCATTGTGCTTGTCACATGGTCTTTTCACAACACTTCAGGGCGTGAGAGGAGAAGAAGTAGCTGCTCTCCTACTCCTCGCATGAATGTATCGATGCTAGAAATATGGCACCATAGTGCGGCGTTGGCCGAGACGTCATACTAAGCCTGGACAAGGCCAGCTATCCAGATGCGCGTAGGCCTGAAGG
This sequence comes from Apophysomyces variabilis, assembly GCA_002749535.1. Classification (NCBI taxonomy): domain Eukaryota; kingdom Fungi; phylum Mucoromycota; class Mucoromycetes; order Mucorales; family Mucoraceae; genus Apophysomyces; species Apophysomyces variabilis. Next base: position 464,457 of record MZZL01000384.1, on the reverse strand, counting down.
ACAATTAGACATTCTAGGTCTGCTTCCTTGTATAGCCAAGCGCTCGGTCAAGACTACATATATGTTGACTCAACTAGGAAAGGAAATCAGACAAATTCACCAAGTCTGTGACGGTAGACAGCAAGGAATTGGTGCAATGTCCAGGTTACTCGTCAAAATGCCGAAGCTGCCCTCTTACCATTGGCTGGACTGACCGCTTTCAGTAAGTCATACGAGAAGAAGACTTTCTCAGAGAACAGGTCGTAATCATTTAAATCGATCACAATCAAATTAATAGAGCTGTCTTTTTAAAAACGCCAAGGTCGAGAATGGAGATTACGTTCTTATCACTGGCATTGGTGGTGATGTAGCAATAACAGCACTGCATTTTGCTATTGCCGCTGGTGCACATGTCTATGTGACATCTTCCAGTCCAGAGAAGATCCAACGGGCGGTCATTCTTGGAGCAAAAGGAGGAGTCAGCTATGAGGATGGTAATATCTGAATACTACTCTTCCTGGGATCGAATACCTTTACTAAGACTTCTGTTGGATTAGAAAACTTTGTTGCTGAACTGAAGAAGCTTCTTGGAGACATTTTGCTGTCAGCCATCATTGATGCATCTGGAGGGCCTCTGTACCAACAATATCCTCAACTGTTACAAAGTGGTGGTATTATTGTCAACTACGGGCAAACAGCTGGTATAGCTCCATTCAACGGGTCTGCCTTCTTCAAAAACATTGAATTGCGTGGATCTACCATGGGATCAAGAAGAGAATTACACGAGATGGTGGCCTTCGTTAAGGACGTCAGATTAAGCCGATCGTTTCTCAAGTATGGCATGGATTGAGCAAGAAATCAGTCAAGAGGCACATCGTGTGATGAAGTAAGTCAACGCAACAGTGTGTGGTTCATCGCGTTTTTTTAACCTCTGACATTTTCTGCAGTCAAGGCCAGCAATTTGAAAAGCTGGTAATTCAGATCGATAGTAACCGATCCTCCCTGCGACTATTATAAGGATTGACGCTGTATCTAACGAGATTTTTGTTCATATCCATACCTAGCCAAAGAACTAAATAGATATTACATCTGCATAGTTTGGGAATGGACCCTACTGAAATAGACGCTGTTAACTTGAACATTAAACGTGCTTTTGAAATAACCTGTATGAAGATGTGCGGTCTTTTCCATGAACGTTGAAAACTATCTGAAGTCGGGTACAAACGTGGACAGAATGCCGCTTGTAAGTTATATTTAAGCAATACGTAACATTTAATACTTTTGGTTCGATTCCAAGTTGCTGTGCAACGAGAAGAGCCAGGATAAAACCTGTTATTAAACTGCCTTAAATTGCCTCCAAATACCTCCATCTGTTTTCCAAGTATGTAGCAAGCTTTCCAAGTTCAAACATGATATCATTGGAAATGGACAACACTATCATCTGTACTCAGTTATTTCTACTATGGAGAATTAAAGATGCGATTGAAGAATTGCAGGGAGCCTGAATATATGTGGAGATGACAAACCTGTTGCTCGCATCAATTTCGCAATTTTGCTCCATCTATACTTTCTGGTCCTCCATAGATTGGGTACAAATAAATTCTGAAAGAAGTTGAACCGTACGCAATGGAAAAAGAAAGCTTTCAGGGAAGTTTTCGTCGAAAAATCTGTCACAATGTTACAGGTACGCTACAAAACTGTATACTGAAATGACATTGCGCATGCTTATGCAATTTATTAAAACATATATTTATTTCCCATTATCAACTCAACTACCTATAACCGCAAACTTTTATCGCGTTTACCTGAGATTGCTAGCTGCACTGGACATAACGGATTAGCCTTTCATGCCGATCGTTTCAGACTGCATAATAGTCGTGGCATCTTTGTGTAACAAGTGGCTCATGCATAGTACATATAAACTAAAGCAATTTGCTCCACAATCAGAGGTGTCCATTTTCGATTAAATCTCTAATAACACAGTCATAAGTCGTGTTTCTGTTGTAATTGGTTATCCCTTTATATTGTTACCTTACCAACTACAAGATCCCATAAACAATTCAAAAGTGTACAAAAATGGGGAGTTCGAGCTGCAGTTATAACATTATCTCACAGTCCATTCTTTCGTGCATATCAGAAGTAAACAATACAGTAACGTCAAACCAAGTATTGCATTCTGAACTTGAAAATCGCAGATATAGTGGTCTCCATTTACCGATATCCTACTGATGTTCGTCGGGTAGTTTAATGTCGCCGCATGGTAACGGATGTTATACGTTTTTTTATTCATTTTAATATAAAACGTTGCAACGTCTAGGTTACTGTAAGCATGGTAACGTCATGAAGTTACCCAAACGCTCTTAATACCTACGAACATAATTTTGTTACAGTTTTCTCTTTTGCAATATCTTCAGCTAAAATATTAAAAACAAATGTTACAGAAAAAAATTATACAGTGCTTAGGTCTGGGTTGTTTGTAACCTTAATCAACCCGTAAACTGACCATCAACTTACCAAGTGTAGTGTTGGTAGTGCAGATTACCGAGCTCGTGCTGCTCGTAGCACTTCGGAGTTGGAAAGATGTCATCAATTTCGTTGTTAATCTTGCCGTTCGGTTGCGGTTGTTTTCTTCTTCTTTTCCTCTTAAACTCGTAGTGGAATGTCCTTCAAAATTAAGAAGAACGGTAAAGGGTCTCAATCGCCTTCATCAACCTCTTTGCAGGACGATGAATACGCTCAAGTCATCGAAGGCATCAAGAAAATTTACAATCACAAAATCAAACCCTTGGAAGTCACTTACAACTTTGAAGGTCGAGAACACACCATAAGATAACTCGAGGAAACGAGGGATTCTGATGTAGTAGTGTTATTTAGGGTTTCATTCTTCGCCCTTAACAGACTCGGATATCGAAGCTAAGCCTATCGTTCTTCTTATCGGTCAATATTCCACCGTACGTCTCGATCATGCTTTGCAATACAGCCAATTTGATTGAACACGGAGAAAAAAAAATAGGGCAAAACCACCTTTATCCGATACCTTTTGGATAAAGCGTATCCTGGGGAACACATTGGTGTCGAACCGACGACTGATAGGTTTGTTGCTGTCATGAATGGAGCAGAAGAACGAGTAATTCCTGGTAACGCTGCAGCCGTCAACCAGGAGTTACCGTTTCGAGGGTTGAACCGATTCGGTCAAGCCTTTTTGTCGAGATTTCAGGTACCACACACAAAAACAATTCTCGGAGACTCCTGTGCACGTTTTTTCCATGTTCGTGACTCATTCTCGTTTTAGGTATCTCAAACCAGTTCACCCGTGTTGGAGAATATGACAATCATCGATACTCCTGGTATCTTAGCTGGTGACAAGCAAAGAATTGAGCGGGGATACGATTTTACTCAAGTGATGGAATGGTTTGCCCAGCGAGCTGATCTGATCTTGTTGATGTTTGATTCGCATAAACTGGATATCTCCAATGAGTTCAAGATGGCCATTCACAGCTTACGAGGACAAGAAGAAAAAGTTAGAGTTTTGTTGAATAAGAGTGACATGGTGAACCAACAACAGCTGATGCGGGTGTAAGTTATTTTCTCTGTGATAGCTGGAAAAATAAGGAAAGGAGCTGGTGCTGCTTTACTCACTTGCTATCCCTGGTCAGATATGGCGCAATGATGTGGTCGTTGGGTAAAGTTGTCCAGACTCCTGAAGTCATGCGCGTCTATTTGAGCTCCTTCTGGACCGAGAAGCCACCAAACTGTTTTGAAGACTGTCGCGAACTGATTGAGGCCGAGTCAAAGGATTTGTTACGTGATCTGAAAGAGCTACGAAGGAATGCTGCCATTCGGAAGATAAATGAGATCGTCAAAAGAGCTCGTCTAGCAAGAGTAAGTCATCAATAGGAAAAAAGCTATAACTCAAAAATGATCGCCTTTTCCCTTAGGTGCATGCCTTGATTATCAGTCATCTTAAGAAAGAAATGCCCTCTATGTTTGGCAAGAAGAAGAAGCAAGAAGCCTTGCTAAAGAATTTAGATCAAGAATTTCTCAAGATCCAACAACGACATCATCTTCCCGCAGGCGATTTCCCGAATCCGGAGAAATTCAGGCAAAATCTGTCGCTCTATGAAATGGATAAGTTCAAGTCACTTAAAGAAGAGCTATTGGAACGCGTGGATGAGGTAAGTCATGTTGGATAGACACACGCAGAGCGATTAAGAGGAGTTCCAATCATAGTCCCTTGCTACCGACCTTCCCCGTCTGATGTCCATGTTCCCTATGGTCAACCCTGAACTAGATGCGGCGCAGCGTAACCCGTTTGAGGAGTTTGGAGGACTGGCACCTGCACCTGGCGAACTGCCACCATCCTATTGGAACTTCTCCTCTGTAGATAAGTCTTCTTATCTTACCAGGTTCCAAAGCCTTGGACCCCGAGAGGGTAAAATCAGCGGAGGCAATGTGAAGCCTGTGCTGATGGAGTCTGGTCTGCCAAACGATATCCTTGCTCAAGTCTGGAGACTTTCAGACTTTGATAATGACGGTTACATGGATATAGACGAGTTTTCCATTGCTATGCACTTGATTAAGGCAGTACAGAGTGGCGGTCAACTACCAGAAAAACTGCCCTCCACTATGCTACCCAATCGAAAATTCTAATTATCTTATCTACTGCATACTGAATGATATTTTACCCTATACTAAATAAATTCGGCGTCTAGGAAAGGAGCTTTGCGCCAGAAAAAAAAATATGTTTGTGTGAGTAGTAAACTGGTCATGCGGAAACATAGCGGAGAGGGGTTATCAATCGCAGCAGATTTAGACTGGACATCGAGCTCTGCAGCAGCATGTAGAACTTCAAACAGTCGGATGAAGACAGAAAGTCCTCAAGAGGGCAAGACTGAAAGACTCGAATGTTTCGTCCTCTTTCTTTCTTAGTTATTCTCTGATTTCATACGCACTCTTCGAAATCATACACAGTACATCCAAGTTCATTCTCTATTTTGTGTTACTGTGCATTACAATGTGGACGTTATGTACGTATTATAACCTATATGTGCCTTTATGAAAGAAGGACCAGCCAAGTAAGGATAAGGTAGAAAAGGAATAATGGGTACACCTACAGGCATGGTTAAGTTGATGAAAAAACATAATGTCTGTATCCATCACTTACCGCAAGTGCCCGACGGTTCGTCAAATGTACCTCAGACTCTGATAGAAATCCGATCGATGCTGCCATTTATTTGTTATTGACCCGTGATCTCGATATTTTTTGACTTACCATAAGTGGACCATGCAAAAGAGACAATGCCGACCGGCAATCGCACCCATATCAGACTCACGAATACGGCGATAGTGGCAGCTACAACCTGTGGAAAGAGACAATAGCCAATTATGCACACAGATTGAAAGAACGAACTATACGTTGTATGTGAGAAAGACAGCATATCCTTATCATTCAATCTTTGTCTGCTTTCTATTACACTGCGCCGCCGAGTAGCTTGGCGTTTATTGTCACGATCGCTGCACCGACCCAGACAATGACAAATACGCCAGTAAAAATAGAGACGGCCTGTTCAGGTGGGGCAAAAAAGCTCAACGTACTTGAAGTGGTTAAGCAGTAGCATTAGATTCTCGTTTGTTGCTCTTCGTTGTCTCTTACACAGCCAAGGATAAGCATAGAATCAGTGGACCCCACAGATCCCCTAATACAGATATGCATCAGTTTATCTCCTGTCCGATAGGATGACATACAGTCTCTCAAGACGTTTCGATCACCACGTGGATAAAGTACTTGTTTGACCTTGTTTGCTACCTGTTTAAGATCGCGTAACTGGCAAAGTTGCGTTATGGAGACGATCAAGCAGGGATAGGACCGCTTACAATAGTAGTAGACACAGGTTCATCCAAAGTGTCTTGAAACGATGACTCTAAATGTTGAGGTGCTTGTTCGCTGCCAATTGTGCCTGTAACATTGGATGTATCAGGCGTAGCTGGTGGTGTGAAATTTTGAGGAAGGGATTGGTTTGTTTGGGAAACGGATTGACCAACGGAATCAATGTCGGGTTCAATGGTGGCGGGTGCATCGTCATAAAGTTTATGGGTATCAATCGCGTTTTCGCTCTGTGGTGAAAGCATTGCCTTTTCAAATAAGTCAGGAAGAAAAAAGGGAAGGGGAGCGTTTTGGGACACGAGATACGCGACGCAGACTGCAGTTATTTAGCGCATTTGGATTGATGAAAATGATTCAGGCACGAAGCAAGTGTCCCCACCTCACATGTGTCCCTATTGGGCATTGACAGGCAGTGAAGCAACGTCGTACCAAATAGTAGGTATTTGTCCCACTTGCGAATCGTGCTGAATACTGTTCAAGCAATTTAATATATGATAGTTACAAGTGTGAAGAAAACGGTGGCAACACCGATAGTGAGTGCAGTTTATGCTTGGCCTTCGCAGGTTGAAATATCCAGCGCAAAAAAAAAAAAAAAGATTCGTCGGATTGGAAGACCTGTCAGGCCAGAGCTATAAAGGAAATGGAAAAGCAATTAGACGAGGTATTATCCAGAATGTTGAACACGTTCTATAAAGCAAAAAAGCGAAATGACCGATGTGTGAGTGTTTCTATGATCCCCACGTTCGAAGATTGAGAAACAGCACGGTTTGTAACGCGTATACTAAGGAATCGGCTATGAATAACGTGTTTTGGGATCTAAAAGGCGACTAGATGATACTGCGTAACAGGCCATTTGTATGCTGCTTATCCACTTGAGGAGAAAAAGGATAAACCATACCCAAACACCGTTGTAATAGGATATTACCATGATTGCGATATATGGGCCGATCGCTGCTCAGAGAAGCTGGGCTGCGATCTTATAAGATATGACAGGGTTAGCAACCCTGAGTTTTGCTTTTGGTTAGCTGCCTTAAAGTATGAACCTTTCTTTCTACAAATCGACGTTCCTCACGAGCTTGTTATAGTAACCTTTGTTTGTTAGGCTTAGGCCAAGAATTGCAATTAGCATTTTAACATAAACGTTGCAATATACAGTTGACGAGTTACAAGATATCTTGCCATTCCGTGGACCTTATCTGTACCGATAACCGTAACTGAATTGCTCATGCTTAGCACTGGCACTGAGCAGATATGTAGATGTAATAGTATCTATGAGGAGCGTATCAATCTGCTTTCGTTTTGAGACTCTTATCATGTATCTCTCGTAGAGGTGAGAAATGGCGTGTTCTTGTTAGATGCAACTCAACCCATTAAATAAGCTTGTGCCAATTTACAAAGGACAGCCTTTTTTGTGTAGCTTGTCAGACGGGAAATCATATTCACACACTTATCATAATAGCTGAATGCGTCCTATACTTTGAGAGAATGATGCCTCAGCACGTGTTAAAGAGTTCCCATTGATTCAAAACCCGACTGGTTTAACTAGCACTATCACCCGTCATGTCCACTGCTCATCTCCTTACAACGGAAGTTACCACAGTTTCCCCGTTACAGGATATGTCCTGGCATCAGCATCAGGAAGACCAGTCATATAGTTGGACTATAGGCCAATCATGCCACGACAAGACCGTGATGAACCAACCAGCACCCATACTCTGCCTTCCACCGGAAATCCTTATGGAAATCTTTAGTTATCTGCATACTTTTCAGACGTCTCTGTATGCCGCTGCGCTTGTATGTAAACGCTGGCTTCCTTATGTGACACCTTTCCTATATCGTCATTGTTTTATCAATGATACATATCGCTGGGCTACCTTTATTCTGACCCTGGCAAGACCAAAAAAGGCCTTTGACTATGGGCCGTTTGTAAGCTCGATTGATCTTTCTTCAGGAAAATCACTCGGTAAGCGGAAGGTTGCTGCTTGTACAAAACGACGAAAGAGTTGAAATATCAGATCATACCACAGAATCGATGAGGGACGCCGAATTCTTTCGACGGCAGATAGTGCCGAACAATAATCGGCCAGCACCTGGCAGTACAGTTTCGCCTTTCCTGCGAAATTTATCCTCTGTTATCGTATCCACCTCATCCTTGCTTGAACTTTCGCGCAGATGCTCTAATCTCACTGTACTCAATTTATCTTATACAACATTGCTCCACGACACACGCGTGGAAGAGACAGGCGAATATCTGTCGACGCTCCAGTATTATACAATTCAACCAGGCCTTACACATACAAAGATTTCTTTAGAAGGTGCAATTTGTTCAATCGGTAAGGAATGTCAACGTCTAGAAGAAGTCAGAATCCAGCGCTGTGATTGGGTTACTGCACAAGTGGTGTGGGCCTGGGTGGTAAATTGCCCGAGTTTAAAACGTCTAGATGCGAGACGATCTACCAAATGTACTGTTAAACGACTGACGACAACAGTACTTGAGGTCTTTGGTAGAAAGGATAACTTGATGAGTCATACATCGCTTTCATCACCTTGGCCCCATGTTTTGACGCAGCTTGCAGGCACCGAAAATGGACTGCTGGATGAAATGGACGATATTGAAGAAGAATATGAAGAAGGGATTGTGGAAGAGGAGGAGCAGGAAGAGTTTGATGGCATGGAACCAAACGATCAATTCATTTTTCGCAGAGGTAGAATGAGCTGTGTTATCCATCCGTGATCATCATCAACTTAATGAATTGCTTAGATGGTAACCTAGTTGTGGTGGAGAGGCGACAAATAGTGGAAGACAATGATCGTCATATATCAATACCAGATGAGAGAAGCCAAGATTCAGCTACTATTATTACCCATAACAATGCCAACAGAGAATGGGTTGGAGATCATTTAATATTCCAACCAGCACCATCACCGTTAAATCGTCGTCGAAGATATATGTCTTCAACGATATCATCGGCATCTGATTTACGTCGTACTGCATGTACTCTACGCGAGCTTGTATGCGACATTTTAAAAGATGCGAAAGCGCTGGGAGCTACTGACTTGAGTTGGTTTCAAGATGCCTGATTCCTTTCTATCAATTTTTTAGGCCGCCTTTTAGCCGATTTTGATGATGCAAAAGTCTGTGTTCGTCGTATATGTTGTCTATTTGTAAATACGTATATATATTTTGTCTGTGCGTTTATAACTTATATTTCTGTCTTACGCCTTAATGTAATCGAGTGGTCAGGATATTTTTCGATTCCTTTTAAGTTAAAATACTATATGAAATAGATGATCATTTTATTTCAAGAACAAATAACAAAAGGAATGCCATACTATAGATATTTTACCTTGAACAAGATTAGTTTTTGTATTTATGGGATCGATACGAGGTAAGTAAAAGCTAAAGAAAATCGTAAGCTACAAACCTGTTATGGTGTTGAAAGAAAGGGAGAAAGTACTTTGTTGTTTTTTAATAAGCATAAGTAGCGCCGCCAATAAACATTGCAATTCATCATTAAGTGAGCATTGTTTGGGATTCTAACAATGATGCCAACATTAGGCATTTCTGATTCTGTTCGAAGCTGTTACAGTTTTTAATTCACATATAGCTATTGTTTGTTTTCTCTGTTGAATACGAATGTAGACAATAGGGCAATAGACCAGTGATTAACCAGACTAAAAGGTATTGATCAACTTTATTTCTATTGAAGCTTATTTATACTAAATGTGAGACACTTTTCAACTGAGATCGTAAAACTTTTCATGAGGCTTATTCATGATAGCGGAAGATCAAGTACTTAGGACGAATCAGATATCCCTGATATGACAATAGTTTCCAAGGAACAATAACAGATCAGATCCATTGGTTATATGTACCTGAAACCTAGTTACATAGTAATTGGTACGTTTGATGAACCTGAGTTTGAATAGCTTATTGTACTCCAATCAGTTGTCTCAAAGTGACAAGCTGTAGTCAAATAACTGACAGTTGTTGTTTCATACTTGGTTAATAGTTAATCCTTCAGATATGAATACAACATAGCCCCCTTCTAGACGAAAGTGTAGGAACTTTGTCTAAACATATAAGCTGTTGTGTATGCTTGGAATGTCATAATACTCAGTACGATGCAGTCATTGTGTGTAAACATTTTGATTTATGCGTGAGAGCATCTTTGTCAGCAATAGTGAGATACGCCAGTAAAAACCTAATCAAAAAACCCAGTGGGAAAAAAGTCTATAGGAGAAAAAGGACTGTATCCACTTGACTTGGAAGTTATTTGGTAGTCTTGGTGCGCTTATTACGAGTAGCGATTTTACGTGTATTGACTGATTTCGGTAGAGTCTTACGTTTGTTAGAAGAGGAATCCTTTTCAGCATTACGACGTCCCCAATACAACTCAATATGCTTGGTTGAGTCGAAATGTTCAACTGGTTCCCAAGTATCATCAGAGGGATCAGGATAACCTTTCCATCGTACTCTATATTCGTAATTTCCATGTGTACCTCTATGATCAATAACTGCTTGGATTTCATAATGATCATCCTTGAGTTTTTCGAATTCATTAGGTGTAACATTTGCCGCAGCCTTGTAGACTATATGTGATGTGGGAACATCTCTAGACAGAAGTGTGCCAGTTTTGTCTTTCAGTATATAGCTACCATTTTTTGTGATACCATGAATAAAGAATGGTCCTTCGTAGCGTTCATCAATCTTTCTATTACGATTGACATTTTTGATCATGACCTTACTTCCAATTGGAAATTGTTGCTCAACGATCTTATGCGTCTTAGAGAACCTTTCATGATCACGTTTCTGTGTTTCTTTGATTCGTTCAGACAATGCCGGTATTAAGACTTCTTGAACGAATTTGTACTTTTCGTCAATAATCTTATTTTCAGCTTTCTCCATCTTGAGTGTTGGTGTGACTTTGGTGTAGTCCTGAAACTCATTTGGTTGCCTGTTAAAGAGTACTGCGTATGGTCTTGACTTGTGAAGACGTGCATATCTTATGTTAAGACAATATTGAGCGTAATTGAGGTACGAACACCAGGATTCACCTTTTCCGCGTAACATCTTGACAATTGTACGCTTGGCCAAGCCCACATAAGCTTCGTTCACAGAATTACCCATTGGAGAGTAGGGAAGTGATAATCTTCTGTCAATGCCACTCATTTGTAACAGTTGCGAAACGATATCATTTACGAACTCGGCGCCGTTATCACTATTGATAACTTTGGGGAATCCGAACAAAGAGAATACGTTGAGTAATTCTTTTGCTATTGTTGTACTGTGCTTATCCGGTAAGGCTCTCAAAATTGTGAACCGTGAATAATAATCAACAAGTACTAACATGAAGTTGTTTCCATACTCTGAAGTGACATCAAAAGACCCAAGATCCATGCACCAATGATCCAGAGGTTGATCAGGCAAGACTGATTTAGGTGGATGATACCCTACTTTTGCGATGTTGAATTTGTTACACTCGAGACAGTCAGCGAGTATACGTTCAATGTCTTTTCGCATATTTGTCCAGTGTATACCGTCATGATGTAATTGATTCTCAATACTCTGTAACCCGTAATGACCTAACAGATGTGCTTTCAAAATAAGCGTATCTCTTTCATGAATAGGAGGTGTCATGTATTCAGCAAACTTCAATGTTCGGATAGCCATATTGTGATCATCATTGTTTGTTTGTGATGATGAAGAGTGATTGGAATGTTCTTTGTCATCCGTTAGTAACTTTGTATTGGCACAGTTACTGTCGTCAGATGCTAAAGTTGTAGAAGAAGAAGAAGAGCTTGTTGATGAGGAAATATTTCGTTCTTTATTTGCCTCATAAATTTTAGTAGAGCGTAACTTGTCAACCGCATTAAAAGGAAACTTCTCTTTTTTCGGTGTAAGAAACTCTTTGTTGGTGATTCTCTTGTTTTTCTTCTTGACAATAGAACCATCACTAGTAACATCAGCACAACTACCCCCCTCCAGAAGTAAAGGTACTTCTTCATCGGAATAGAGGCGAGAGAGAGCGTCTGGTATCAAGTTACTAATGCCAGGTAAATAAACGCATGTGAACGTGTATGAGAAGATAGATTCCCACCATCCCAACATGAGCGCATTGGGAGATTCTTGAGTATTCAAATATATCAAGCTTTTGTGATCCGTGTGGAGTGTAAATGGAATCAGGTACAACCACTTGTGGAATTTTGAGAAGGAGTATACCACTGCGAGCAATTCACGTTTTGTAGTGCTATAGTTGCGCTCGGATGGTGACAGCTTTCGGGAAACCATGGCAATATACTTTACCTCATTATCGATAACTTGATACAGAATGCCAGCAATACCAGTAGCACTTGCGTCAGTAGCCACGTGAAAACGATGAGAAAGATCAGGAGCAGAAATAACCGGTGCGTTGGCCAAGGCAGTCTGTAAGTTCTTGAACAACGTTGTGTGACGATCGGTCCAGACATTCTGTAATGTCTTGTAACCGCGGAGTTGGTCCAATTCGGCTGTAAGCTTGGAAAAGAATGGGATAGATGATCGGAAGAACGACATGAAACCGAGGTAACTAGCCAAATGACGTCCTGTAGTGGGCAAAGGCCAGGTATAAGCATTCGATACCTTGCGTGGATCAGGTATGAGCTTTCCACTGATCAGAGACCAGCCAAGGATGTTGACACTTTTTTGTGCAAAGACTATCTTGTCAGGATTCAAGACTAGGTTTGCTTTGGTTAACCGTCTAATAACCTCACTAACACAGTCAGTATGATAAGAAAGTGGAGGAAATGTAGAGATTATAATATCATCAACGTAAACGTTGACGTGGGGAAGATCCTCAAACAAAGTGGTCAAGCATCGTTGTACAACGGATCCAACATGGGTGATACCAAAACACGCCTTACGATGGATGTATTGTATACCTGTAAAAGGTGACGTGAAAGCCAATTTGACCCGATCGGGTTCATGAATGGCAAACGATGTAAAACATGCATGAATGTCTAAAATCGTATGGATAGGGGCATTACCAATGCGTTGATGGATTGAAGAAATAAGCGGAAGCTGTTGTCGATCATTAACAAGAAGTTGTTGATTCAACAAACGAACATCGCATACGATTCTAGGCTTCTTCATGGAGTAATTGCCCTGAGAATCTTTCTTCTTAACAACAAGCAAAGGACTATTATAAGCCGTATGAGATGGTGCTTTTTCAATGACACCTTCGGCCAGCCATACTTCGATCTGTTGTTGCACAACATCACGATAAGCTTCCGGTAATGGGTATTGACGTCGATAAGCAATGGATCCTGGCTTCGTTTTCAGATGTATGACCGAACCAGGCAGGCTACAGCTGGTATTCTTCATATCAATCTCTGAATTGTCCTTGAGCAGCTTGTTGACTACATCCAACATCAGTTTGCGTTCTTCAATGGTACCATATGGATCATCGTTTGGTTTGACGCTATCAGGATCAATTGGATCAGGCTTTCTTGGACCGGTATGATCGAAATGAGAACTGACAAGACCTGTAATACCAATGTTCAACCTGGGTAAGATATCAAGACCGAAGCAAATGGGTACATTTTCATGAGAAAAGAATGGAAAAATTTCAAATGTATGTTTGACATTGACTTTATTATAGAAAACAGACAATATGGTATGGCCAATCCGTTCATATCTAGAATCTCTATGTCCAAGCTGCACATTACCATTCGATTTGGTGAAAGATACAGAGGAACCAAAGGAATCAAAAAATTCGGGCGTTACCAGTGAACATGTTGAGCCTGTGTCCAGCAAGGCATATGTTTTGATGTTTTCTATAATAACCGGTAAAACCAGAGAATTAGATTTCTGTTTCGGCAAATTGGAAAATCGAGTGTCAAACTTACAGTTCTGCGCATTTGCAGCTATCATGAGACTCTCTTCATCAGAATCGAGTTCCATGTTCTGTGTTTTTTGCACCGTTAAAGGTACATCGTTGTTAACGGTTTGCTGAGTGTCATTTACTGATGACGACATAGACAATGCACGGACCACAACATCCCCAGAAGAAGACGAAGAAGAAGATCCGGAACGGATAGCCGTATTACACCGATGGCTAGGAGACCAGCCAGGAGCACCGCAGCGACGACACTTGTTCTTAACTTTGGGTTCTTCACCCTTTTTCTTTGCCTCGCACTCGTCAGTGTTGTGGGTAGTAACCCGATGAAATGAGCAAAACTTGCCCGACTTGACTTTCGATTTACCAGGCGAACTGGATGAAGACGACGAAGTGTGTCTAGACTTCTTTGAGCTTTCCGGAGGATCGGAAGTGACAGAGGAAGAACGCTTAGAACCAACAGCAGCCAGAGTATCTAAGCGACGCGCTTGATTGTAAAGATTCCGGGCTTTTGAGCACACAAACTCCAAGTTGTTTTTGGCTTCAGTAGAGGCTGACTCCAGAGTTATGTTAATGTTCTTGACCAAATCAGCAGGAAGAGCGCGCAGGAAGTATCGAATCAGAACGTGAGCATCACGAACACCAGATCTAATGCGTAAAGCATTATAGCGATCAATAAACTGCTCAATGGTCTCTTTTTGTTCCTTAAAGTGCATTGATAACAATTCTTCGTGAGCACGGGCTTTGTTGTCCTCAACTGTTAAACCGTAATTCTTTACAAGGGCAGTTTTGAATTCCTGCCATGTAATCTCAGAAATAGGCTTATTAGAACTTTCAACAAACTGTTTCAGCCAAAGACGTTGATCAGGATCTACACGTGTAATAACCAATCGATACCAATTGGCATCAATGTCCAATTGATAGCAAAAGATAACGTCTTCAAACTTGTCTAAACAAGCTTCGATATCCCGGAATACGATCTCACTCTTTTGGAAAACAGTACCGCCAACCCATTGGAAATAAGGAACCTCTTTTGGACAACCATGGGCCTTTCGGATAACAGAAGGAGATACTGGAACGGAAGGAGCACTAGCACCAACAGCAGGGAAAGACCGGGCAGAACCAGAAAAGTTGTTTAGCAAGTCATACAGTTTTGCCATATTAGCTAGATCCTGGGATCTAACTTCAAAAGCTGTACGGATTGCTTGAGCCCGTTCACTTGCTTCACTGCCTACAGAGACCAATTGACTGGCAAGTCCTTGGACCTCCAATTTAAGACGATTAAAATTGTTCTCAAAATCAGTGGAAGAAGTGTTTGGCACAGAGCCAACCGGAGACACCGAGCAACGAGTAACAGAGTCAATGTCCATGTCATTGAACTGCTGGGAAACAGAAGACACCGAAGGAGAGGCATTCATTGGTGGGTTACCAGACACCACAGCAGAAGCAGGAGAGGTGGACAATTCCGAAGGAATAGAAGAGAGAGAGGAAACAGAAGTTTGGGTAGGAATAGACATGATAAAAAAGAAGAAATAAAGATGATCAAGAAGATAAGGTTAAAAAAAATGTTGAATACGAATGTAGACAATAGGGCAATAGACCAGTGATTAACCAGACTAAAAGGTATTGATCAACTTTATTTCTATTGAAGCTTATTTATACTAAATGTGAGACACTTTTCAACTGAGATCATAAAACTTTTCATGAGGCTTATTCATGATAGCGGAAGATCAAGTACTTAGGACGAATCAGATATCCCTGATATGACAATAGTTTCCAAGGAACAATAACAGATCAGATCCATTGGTTATATGTACCTGAAACCTAGTTACATAGTAATTGGTACGTTTGATGAACCTAAGTTTGAATAGCTTATTGTACTCCAATCAGTTGTCTCAAAGTGACAAGCTGTAGTCAAATAACTGACAGTTGTTGTTTCATACTTGGTTAATAGTTAATCCTTCAGATATGAATACAACATTCTCAAACAATTGCTGCATTTGTTTTTTTTTTTTTTAAGTATAGAAATTGCACGCTTTCAATTGATTAGGATGAGAAATTTAATGACGTCTAAGTCGTTCAAAACTATGTATCTTCATCAACTGTTGCAAATACCTCTGTAAAATCGACAAACAGTCAGCGCTATGTTCACGCTATATGCTACAATTAGCCTACCTGAAAATAGTCATATATATATACATGGTCATTACGATTGCATAGGTAATTTGGCCGAGTTGGTCTAAGGCGCCGCACTCAAGTTGCGGTCTCGAAAGAGGCGTGAGTTCGAATCTCACAGTTACCACTTTTGGCAACTTCAGAAAATTTCTATTTTTGGAAATTTTTTTGTGCTACTTTATATTTTCTCCGCTTGTTGCACGGGTTCACAAACCGACTTTCTGACAGCCTTTGCGACTCTAATTGATAGTATCGGCATAAACAATGCAGGATTGCTAGTTGACAAAGTTAATTTTCACATAGATAGATGAGTACAGTATCTCCCAAAAATAATTTCGCAAACTACGAAAATCGAAGTTGCAGTCCAGTGGAATTAAATGTCGCAACAGATAATAAAAGAATTCAATGCCGTCCTTTTTCTGCTTAGCTACCGCTTTACCTCATTTTAAAATTACATCCACATCCTTGAGCTCTCCCCATGCCCACTGTTAAACAGTCAAAAGCAGGACTCGCTGCTGCCAAAGTTGAAATTAGTAGGCTCAAACAACACAAAGCTTCCCTTCTCCAGATGGTAGGCTCAAGGTTTCCTAAATACCAAGTCTGTTGAATCTATTTCCTCTAATATACAACCCGTCCATTCAATCCACATGCCTAATACATATCGATATCTCCTCAAAAGCTATCCGTCGCATCAGGGCCCCTGTCTGGCCTGCTGTCGCCCGCTTCTTCCTTGCAAAAAGGCTTTTTTGATACTCACGCCCTTCCCCGATATTTTTCCATCCCCCCCTCAATTTTTATCAGATTGATCTAGCCCGGGCGGGCACAATTATTTATCTTTGTACTCAGTTTGAACCACTGAATAAACTCAATCTTGTTTGATCAAAAATCGATATTGCTTCTCTTCCGCGAATTGACAGAATTTTATTTAAACACTCTAAGATGTCTCCAGGATGCTATAAAGCAAAAAGAGAATATATCTAAAACCGTTAAATTATCCGTTGTATGAAGAAATCGACTCTCTTATCTCAAAGCTCGAGACTCAGTGCAGGTCAAGCTTTTCAATATTCTTTTGTCTTATGGCGCCATCTCAAATGATTATTCTGCTCATGTGTACATCCTAGAGAAGAAGAGACAACAATGATCACTCACTCTGTACAAAGTCGGAGAAGAGCTAGCCGAACGGAGACAATGGTTGAACCACCCTGGTCTTAAGGACTAGAAGAAGAAAGACCAGAATTGTCCCGAGCTCCTTTAAGGCGATCTGAGAGGCAGCAAGCAAAAAGGCAGAAAAGGATCCACGAGTCAAGTGGATAGGACTTTTACGCCCGATATTTAGTAAGTGTCATTGAATACTATTGTTATTTTTCTTCTATTACTCATCAATTGAAATTTATATATGCATCTGACTTCACTTGGCGGGGAGATGGGTATGGCGTCGTCAGTTTTATGACAGGTATGTAAAAGTGGTCAATTCGAACTCTTATAACACGACAATTAATGTAATTTGTTAGCGTCAAGCTCAGTTTCCAAAATGCGCCAAGTGAATTTGCTAGATGCGATTTTAATTTTTGGAAATAAAGTACATTGGTACTCATATTATGACCGCAGGCTTCTCTAGCAACCTGTTATTCCTGTTATCTGCTCTTCGTATGTAGGATACTGGCGAGAAATGATGCTCTACTACACATGCGTCATGCATCGGATCACTATTACAAGAATATGATCGAGGTTGCCAGCATAAGGTACAATACAGGAAATACGAGTCGCGGGTGCAGGATCGATCTTAGATGGGTATAGCTTCTTTATTGATACGAGAATTGGTTCAGGAATTGTTAATGTTCACTCAAAAGTTGTACTGCGCAACACAACAAAGATTGATTACGCCAATAGTATATTCTTCAGATACCGCGATCGATTTCTAGAATGTTATATGTTTTAGGCATACATAACTGACCCATGCTTGATTTGCGTTCTTATAGCTTAAACCTCCCAACCAAAAGGAATCCGAAACTGTCATGTTGGTAACACAATCTTTTGTAATGAACGTTTTGATACAGAAAGCTCCGTAGTGACAGTTTTTAGTTCGGACATTGTCCTAATGTATTTTGGTAAAAAAGTTAATGACGTACGTAAATATTACATTTCTCGCTTACGCACTAAAAGCCTGTACGTTTCATCGATAAGTTACAAAAAGAACATCTCATGTGTTGTCTGCCGGATTTTTTTTTAAAAAGTATTATAATAAATAATTGTATCCGTTCGTGCAAATAAACAGGGCCCTGTTTATGGCTTTGTTTGCCTGCTTCGCAGTACTAACTGCATCTTTGAGACTTTTACAAGTCTCACTTTTTTGGCGTAAAGCTTCTTTGTTTTGCTTCCTGTATCCTACATAAATAACTCGTTCTCCTCGCCAAAAAGACAGGTGCATCCGTATTCTCGGTGAATTCGTGTTGAACGGTTATACAGTTTGCAAAATTAATACTTTTGTGTCTATCACATATGGCCTGTAAAGTGCTCTTTTTACCCTCAGAGTTTGAAAAACCATATCTTACTGTTCTTTGGGCTATTTCGAGGTTCTCGGAAACAGACAAGTTAACGTAAGCGGACATGGCTTATGTTCCCTTATTGCTTAGTATTACGTACATATACTTGGACGTCCCATTGTATGAGCAAAAGTTCCTTGGGGGCAGGAGATAGTCTTAAAGGTATCTGTTCTATTAATAATAAAAAACATCGTCATACCATTTACCGCACAGTTACGCACCGAATGAGCGGTTTTATCTTCCTAAGTTAGTCCTTTCTAACAGGGTAATAAGTAGAACTTTGTTATTTTTTTTTTTTGTGTTTCGCACAGAAAGGCGGTGTTCAGTTTCCACGAATGGACCACTACTTAGGTCATGGTGTTCTACTATGGTTTCAGACGACTTGCAAGTGTCCTGTCCCCTGTTTATTTAGGGTTTTAAGACACAATGAATAACCAATCATTCGGTATCTGCTCTATTGATATGCTGTTTTTTTCTACCAGCTAGGAGCTAAACAATTGCTGGGTTAAATACGTTCTCTTGGCAATGCTCTTTGTTATCCTTGGGCGCTTATGCAAGCAAGTCGTTCCTTAGCGAAAATAACGAAAAATCTACTCAAATATATAGGACTGCAAGCGTAATCGCTTTTGCCACGACATGAAATCTTCGATCGTCGTATTCTACGTAGCCATACACCTGCGTAACAGGGTCAGAAGGAGAGATCATACATAGATCGGCTTCTCCGCGCGAAGGAGACACGGAGTAAATATTTACCGTTCTGCCATAGCCTTGCCATTAATAATCCAGCCTCATTGCAAAGAATATTCGAAGCCATTGGTAGTATCCGTAACCGGGAACCCGGTTAATTAGCCGCCTTCACCTTCCCAGAATACAAGGGCATTCATTACTAATGAATGAAAACGCAGGTCAATGCCTCCTTAATCGTAACTTAGAATCTAATATTAGAGGCGAGGTGAATGCAATAAGTCTACTATATTCGCATACAGAGCCAGTATGTGCTATCATAAACCGAGAAATAAAGAACTCGTCCTGTGATGGGATACAAAGCTTAATTGACGTTTTGCTCACATATCGAAGGTCGTCACATGGCCTTTAGGCCGGATGAATATCTCTATCATAATTAAGGTTTTTAGGCATAAAGGCGATGATCCACTGATGGTTAGATAAGCTCTACCATAAACATGAAATAAAAGAAAAAAACAAGTGATATATAGGAAATTATTCTGTTCTAGGAGAGTTGTGTTCATGATGATGAGGTAGCGTTGCTAGGCATTCATGTATTGTTGTCGCTCTAGAGGCGAAAATGAGCCGGGTAATAAAATAACTCGGATTAAAATATTGAGGCGGGTATTGTTACACGAGGGTGAAAAAGTTATTGCCGAAGGGGTTTTCAATGGACAAAGTATAAATATGGTCCATCCTTTTCCCCGGGGTAAATACCATTGACGGCGAGGCAAATAAAACAAATTAGATCGTTGGGGAACGCACATCATAACATATCAGACAATGAGCGTTCCAGAACAACATGAAGCCCGATCTAGCAGAAGCATAACTGAAGAATACGATGGAAACGATCTAACGCTTACCGTCCCCGTTGATCTGGAAAAACAGTTGACGCAGGAGAAGATCGCTCACTCTCAATACAACTGCAACACACTTGAAAAAGTCGAAACTGTGAGAACTACAGTGGATGTGGCCAGTATAATCGAAATACCAACAGACGCTGCCTTTTATGACTCTATTCCAAATGGGGGTTATGGCTGGGTTGTGGCCGCAGCTGGCTTCCTCAGTAACTTTGTTGTGTTTGGCACAGCGTCCATTTGGGGTGAGACGGAAAAGATTTTTTCGGCCTTTGAATCTGAGAACTCATGCTCCTTTCATCGCAGGTGTGTTCTCGTATGCCTACCAGACAACGATCTTAGAAAACAAGGCCACCATGGTCGAACTCATGGGTGTCGGATCCGTGGTGCTGGCATGCCTTAATTTGATGACGCCACTTAGTCCGGTACTTGGAAGATTCGGAGCACGCTTTGTGATGGCACTCGGGAGTGTCATGATGGCTCTTGGTCTTATTTTGGCGGCTTTTAGCTATGAAATATGGCACCTTTACCTCACCCAAGGTGTGCTGTTTGGATGTGGCGCATCGCTTGTTTACATGGTAAAACAATCAAATAAGTTTAATTCGATCTGAGAACTGATTTCCTCTTTCTCTTCCAAAGTCCGTCGTGGCAGTTATCCCCCAATGGTAAGTGTCAACGGGCTATGTTTGTCATACCTTGATTCCTTATGTTTCTCGTTCCACAGGTTTACGACTCGACGAGGAACCGCTATGGGCATCAGTTCTGCAGGAACGGGATTTGGTGGTTTGGCACTTAGCCCAATGGTAAGTTCTCAAGTTATTCAATATAATAATTCCTACATGAAATTAACGCCATTGATCTTGTCTCTTTTTTTATTTTCTTTCGAAGGCAAGTTCTCTTATTGAAAAGCTTGGTCTTCCTTGGGCATATCGTATCATTGGCTTGATGTCATTCGGTATTTGTATGATTGCTACTGTCATGCTTCGCACACGTCTCCCGCCCAAACAAGGCAAGCAGCCGATCAAATCGCCTATCAAACTCTCCATGCTTAAAAACTTCGATTTTGTGCTGTGGCTACTGGGTGCTGTGATCTCGCTGACAGGTTATCTCATCCCTTTATATTACATGCCAAGTAAGGTTTTTTCATTTATCGCTATTAGCACCTTTTAAACGTTCCATTAGAGTATGCGGCATCCATTGGACTTAGTCATGCGGACGCTTCAAACTTGTTGGGTATATGCTGTGCTATGAATGCTATTGGCCGTCTAGTGTTGGGATGGGTTGCAGACAAGATTGGGCGCCTCAACATGTACATTATATCTGCCATCTTGGCCGGAATTTTCTGTATGCTGTTATGGCCGTTTGCCAACTCATATAGTAAATTACTAGCCTTTTCCATTGTTTGGGGTTTCGTTTGCGGTATTTATTATGCACTGGTAAGAGGTCTATTGTTGCCTACTGTTTGTTCACTTCTAATCAAATCTTATCATCTAGGCTGCTCCTATCACAGGTAGCATTGTGGGTATTGAGAATATCTCTTCTGGCCTCTCTATCCTGTTCATTGCAAGCGCAATAGCTTGTGTTGGTCCTCCTGTGGGCTCTGCCATTCAGAATATAACACCAAACAATGGCTATCTCGGCGTGCAAATGTTTTCTGGGGCTGTCTATATCTTCGGCGCTTTATTGTGTATTGTGCTGAAAGTCAGGATGACCAAGTCGTTGTTCGCCGTTATTTAATATCCACTTCATCATTATCCTTCTTTTGGATTATTCCATCATCTCACTATATACATACACACACATTATATTGCATATTTGTCAAGTACAGTTACACATCTAGCATCTTACACAAAAGAAAATAAAAGACTGTAAACCACTTGAAAATGGACATTGTTGTGGAACCACGCGTCTAGTGTTTAACGTATGAAATTTTGACTTCATTATTGCATGTATCATAGTGACCCAAGTTTTGATTGTCCTGATCCAGTCAAAGAAAGTTGTTCGACAAACTCGAATAACAGGCTGGCGGTTTCGTAATATGGAGCTAATCGAGAGGCCTATTGTCGAGTAGTGGTGCTGAAGGTACGAGAAATGGTTGGTCGTGGTGTGCATCATTTTTGACACGGTATGTGTGACGAAAAGCGTCCGAGATCGCGGTTGGCCGTATACATATATGACCTTTGTTTAGCAGTAAACTTCAGTGATATTGATGCTTAATGACGTGTGTCTTCTCTTTCTCCTCAGGGGGTGTCTGCATCCAAAGAATTTTCGCATATAAAATGTCATACGACAGACGCTTTTTTTTTCCCGTCTCACACTCTTTTTCTCCCTTATTGCTTGTCAATGACTGTTTCAAGTTCGAGTAATGGTGTTGCCGACGAGCAAACTGGTCTTTTGGTTAATTCCTCTGCAAACTATACCTTGGAAATCCCAGAAATGGATCAGTATGATCCAGAAGTCCCTTTGGATGAACTGACAGACATTCTCGAAGAGATACTAATGCGTGAGGGGCTTAAGCACAAGAGGGTTTCACCTGAACTGTATAAACATGCCACTAACCGGTGGCTGGACAAGCATCAATATGGTGTCCTCGGACGGTATTATATCAATAGTCAAGATGCGCAGGACACCAGTGGATTATCTGGACTAAGTCATGAAGTCTGGCAAGTTGGGAAAAACGCCTCTGCTTGTGCTCTCCTAGCTTTGCTTTCAGAACAGCAGCAGCCGGGTGAAAAAGGCAATGAATTCCATGAAGATTTCATGCAACATCTGGCTCTCTCCACGGTACAACATGCCATCCAGCAAACTGCGGACGTTGAAGATGTACAAAGAGAGATGTTGCTGAAACCTTGGATTAACGGCAAGTCAGGTAAAATGGGAATATTCGGCATGTTAGTCAATCATTCCGCTTCGTTATTCTCACGCTGCTTTTTATCCTTTCTTTTTCAGCGATCGCTCTGGCGGTTGAAAATGACTATCAGATATTTTTAGCGGATCAGGAGATTTCCAGCTTTATCAAGGTAAAGGAGTCAAAGAATAATATGGCAGGGTTAAACCGATTTGATCAGGCACTTTGGCTTGAAGGGCGTGATTGGAAGCATCCTAAGCATCCATCGTCTATCTGGGATACACATAAACCTACGAATCGTTATGAAACCTTCTTTTGGTTGACAAGCAGTTTGACCCGGTTTTTGACGCGCTGGGCCGCGGCCAGGTAAACAGAAGGCTGGCGTACATTTTTATTTGTGCGACGGTATCTAAATGTTATTCTTTTTGCTGAATATAAGGTATCAAGCCTATATTGGGCTATTCGCAGGAATTGTGTACTTTGCTCTTCAGGTGGCGACAGCAGCTAATGAGGATTATGTGGGCTCTGAGCCGGAGGTGTATGAATACGTTTACTATGTGTTTGTTGTATCCGATCTTTTATTAGAGCTCGGGAAGGTAGTATGATCATGGGAAATAAGTCCGGAAATCATCTTGAAACTCACAAAGGAAAAAAAACAACCACTTGCAGCTTTTCAGACATCCAATTCGGTCCGTGGAGACACCCTCTTCCTATTTGTCAATCACAGCATCCATTCTCGCGTTTGCCGCCGGCGCCCTACGTTTCAGTGCTCTTGCATCATCTGATTTGGAGGATCAAGCCAAAAAGATTGAAATCTCTTACATATTGCTCACATGGGCTACTCCGTTGATGGCCTTCCGACTTTTTGTCTGGATGGATGATCTCTGGTGGCCTGTCATCAAGATTAACTATGTGCTACGAAAATGTTTCACCAACACGCTTTGGGCGATGTCGCTTTCATTGGCGGTACTTGTGGCATTCTGGCTTGGCGTTTTCTTGCTTCAACGTAACACTGCTGATCCTCTTTCGATTCTACTTTATCTTGCACTTGGAGAATTACAGTAAGATTATTCCTCAAACATGCAGGCGCTCGTGAGTGGAACAATCATTAACCTTTTTCCGTTTTTGACAGTGCTCCTCAAATTGGTCACACGCTAATTTATAAGCCTTATTCAGCAGGCGTTTTGCTGTTCGCATTTTTGGTGTTAACCGTGTTTATCGGAGCATTGATTACGTCTTCCTTCTTGGCCGTGTTCATCGACATTTATCCACGACTTCCTGCAATCAAAAAATCTACGGAAGCTCAACGATCGATCCGTGAGCCTGAGTTTGGTGTGTTTATCCCTAGTGTAGGTATCGAGATCCTTGTGTTTGGTGCCTGGCTTGTCGTGCGACCTTTCTATGGACCTCGCAAGATTATATGGCTTGAGAAGGTTCGACAGGTGCTTTGGTATATTATCTTTTCGCCAATTATTCTTGGTGTTGGCATCGTGGAGCTACTATCATGGGGTAGAAAAGCGATCTGTATTCGCTGGAGATCATACAGGTCTTAACCTGATTGGAGTAAACTGAAGCACCCGGAGATGTCAGCGAATAAATTAGTATGTTTATAGTCAATGCAAAATTACATCGTTTCCTGTGAATAAAGAAAACCTTGTTATCATATCACTAAGTATGACTAATACTGTAACGTTAACTAAACAATACAACGTTTTATGACTCTCACACTGCGAGAGAATACTGCCATGAAAAGTATAGTCCCAAAATAATTCCGCTTTATATACCTCAGCAATCTTCAGAGTCTTCAGAACAACCCCTATTGATATTGTCATGGAATTTTGACGGCGTCTCCGTGATATCTTCCAATATTTGTAAACCATCTCTAAATGTATCTGTGCGCGACCGGAAATCGGAAGCCTTAGAGATATTTCCAGTTTCGAAGTAGAGTCGATGCAGATTTTTTTCCGGTAGTGCTTCAGTATGGCATAACGTACTCATATAGAGCAACTGGCCTTCTATGGTTTAGGCAAAATTTGATCTACCTTAAGGATGAATAATGGAAGAAGGCAACAATACCGTCATGTATGAGAATTGCTAATTCTGGAAAGCATCACGCAACGAAATTTACGGCTATGGTGTTTAATCTTGATAAACTGAACCTGTATTTGTTTTCCTTTTACCTATGGGCACAGGATTTAGGCCTTAACATAATTGTGAAAATTATTTAACAAATTGCGATGGTTCATATTTTGCTGCCTGGTCTTAACAAAACGGCTTATCCCATAAAGCTCGTTTGTCACCATGAGATAACTTTGCTTCGAGACGATGCAACGTGGATTGTTTGGTGTGCTAGAATTTAATGTTGGTGCATTGTCAAACGTCCCAATAATGTACTTGCTCTTCGATAACTATATGTGCAAAATCATAGGCTATGTTGGGCATCGCATTATGCACTTTCTTCTTGTCTGTTGTGTCCCAATAATTCAAACATCATGTTTATGTGGATAAAGGCAAAATAATTTAACGCCTGTCCGCACAAATCAAGCCAGCAGTCTTTCCCAGAACAAAAAAAGAAACCCTTCCGTGCATTATGGAGAGTGAATTGATGGCAACGCTAGATGGCCTGTAAGATCCAGTTTATTACCCGGAGGCTTTGGTACTTAGTATTCGATCCTCCTATAGCGCAAATAGGGAAGGCGTTAAGGGCGTACTTCTTGCTGATGAGATCGGCCTTTGCCTCGGAGGTAAATGAGACAGCTGAGTCCCATGTAACTGTCTGAACAGAATCTTTGAGCAAAGCACGAGGTATTGTTAAACCTGAAGCAGCTGCGTTTGTTACATATATTGCCAATACAGCTTGGCAACTTGGCGACGTGGTTGAACCGGAAGATAAATCCCAATACCCGACGATTCATGTGGAATATGAAAACACGTACGTGTCATATCTAGCTTCTCAGATAAAAAAAAAGCTTCGTCTTTCTCATATCGACTACGTTTTCTCCATTTTACATTTATTATAGAAAAGTTATCATCCGTCGAGAAGGTGCTTTCACATTATCCATATTTATGTAACGAAGCTGATAATACAAAATATAAGAAAAAGAGAACACAATGCCCTCTGGGTTTATTCTGTTTTTTTCTTCTTGCTTTCAGAAATCTGTTCTTTCTGCTCTTCTGCTGGTCTTTTGGGCGTTGCACTTTCTGGTTTCTTGAAAAAGCTGGCGATCGAGCCTTTGAGTTGATCGACAGGAACGACAAAGTCGGGAGAATTGTTTTTTGTAGGGCCGACTCGATCTGTTACTTGATAACTGTAGATTCTTATTTTAACAGACGTGCCAATAGTTTCTTGTTAGGGTTGCTTTTACCAGAGCAGTTCTCCCTTGTAAGGTTGCATGAGTCTTACTAGCTTGTCATTCCAGCCTTGTGACTGATCTAACCACGACTGAACGCTTTCAGATCCATTTTCAAAGATAACCGGCATCCGGTCATGTATAGATGAAAAGAAGGGTGAAGCTGTAGTAGTAACAATGGCGCAAGTGTAGACCACATTGTCTATTGACCTTACATTGAATCTTTTCGGTGCACATACCATTTCCCCTCTTCTTTCTCTTACCTGCTTCTTCAAACGTATCGTACAGTCCAGCAAATAGCATAAGCTTTCCATCTTTTCTTTTTACAAAATGGGGGATCTTCTTTTTACCATCTCCCAGCTTCTTCCACTCGTAAAAGCTACAGTCAATCGTTCAATATCAAAAAAGGCGACGCAGCAGCAGTAAGTCTGGAATACCCGTCTGCAACGACAATGCATCGTTTTCTTTGTTTCGCGTTGTCAAAAATGGATTTTTCGGCCATTAATGTTTCATCTCTTGCATTAATAGGCTAAGAAAACGTCTATGCTATAAGTTCGGCGAAGCAAAAGAGAGGTCAATGTGGAAAACGCTACCTGGACATCAGGCATCTTCTTAGCCCAAAACGGTATAAATCCCCAGCGCTATACATTTTTTTTATTTTAAGATTTGGCAAGAGTTATGAAACGACATTACCATGCTCTGAATAATCAATTCATTCTCTTCATTCCTACGTATGACCGGAATCCAACCTCGAGGTGCCATGTTATATCTCGGGTAGAACTTGTCTTCATCCTGCCATTTGTCTGCCACTTCTACATTGCTTTTAATGAGCTTGGACCGCAAGTCGGGTCCACATGAGAAACATGCAAATCTTCCACACATGTCGAAACTTGAGAAAAAGAAGAAAAAAGCAGCGATTATTTTCAGAGATGATTGGTTTTTATTTAGTTCTTTTTTAATGTTCGTTGTTTTTCAGCATGTTCTACGAGCTTTTTCTCCACAAACATTCCCTAACCAATGCGTGTTAGGTCATTATCATCATGATGATACCATGTATCAAGAATAGTTTACCTTTCTCTTTCGTACGGTATCCATGTATTTTCTAGCCAAATTCTCTCGGTCAGCTTTGTCGCCGAGATCTTCCAACTCTTCTTCAGTGCTTGGTACCCAGAAAGGATCTTCGTCTAACATCTCAAACCTAATAAAAGCAATCAACATCCAAAATCTTCAAATACTTGAGCAGGCTATTTTACCCGCTAAACACGAGTTGAGGACTAGCTGCGCCAGAGGTTCGTTTCCGGATTTCTGCATGAAAAGCAATGAAACATGCTTAGGTTAATTCTGCTTATTTCCATTTTGGAATATACAAACCATCTGAAAATCCAAAACTTTCAATGACAGGCAATAAAGCACGAATTTGCCAGAAAGGTGTACCGTCTTTGAGATCTTCGGATACAATCTTGCCTTTGCGTTTGGAAATAACACCATAGACTCTACCAAGCACCTCGGCTACCGATGAATAAAGGTATCAATTCGCTGTCAAACAAGAATTCGCTCTACTTTGATTGTATTACCTGATGCTTGAATGTCACAAGCATACATGGCCAATAATAACCGTGGTGACCAATCCAAGAATCCCTGACGGCACGCTTCCTTCATAGCTGAGATCACTTGACCCTGGATAAGACCCAGACGTGAACGGACTATACCAATGCCCTTAGAACAAAAGGAAATTTTCAGCCGAGAATATAGACATACCTTCACTGGTTTCAGCCTCTTTGTCGTGAATCACCACGTCCTGTACGATATAACAAACACCTATCACTGGTTCAGCACAAAGAGGACCAGTCAAGGTGGATAGTTGGAATCCAGTGAGAATATGGAAATCCACATCCAGAATGCTCAAAGCGGCTTTGTCAGTATGACTATCCGTATTTTCCACTTTCAACACGTCGTCAATGTGATCTTCTGAAACACCTTCTCCAACTGTCGTCGTATCGCGCGTATCGATCTGGAAGAATGGTTTGCGGATATATCCAGGTACGCGATTAACTAAAAGATTGGGTCCGATACGTCTTGGTCCAAATGCCCAAATTCTGGTAACAAGCGCATCAAATAAGTCAAAGCTCAAAAAGATGAAACACAAAAGGGAATATGTCCACGTACTGATCAACGATACCATCCCATAATGAAGCAAATTGGCCGCCCTCTTTTCGTGCTTCCTCAAATTCATATGTAAGCTGCTCTTGGAACTCTTGAGGTGATAATATCTTTTGATCCTGTTTGTCTGTGTTATCCAC
This sequence comes from Apophysomyces variabilis, assembly GCA_002749535.1. Classification (NCBI taxonomy): domain Eukaryota; kingdom Fungi; phylum Mucoromycota; class Mucoromycetes; order Mucorales; family Mucoraceae; genus Apophysomyces; species Apophysomyces variabilis. The sequence continues at coordinate 435,921 of MZZL01000384.1, read as the reverse complement.
CTCTTCGTCACGGTCATCTTCGCCATTCGGTAACACAGCCTGTTTCTTGGCTAGTTTCTCATCGACAATGGCTTTGATACTCGCTGTATGGGTGGTAAGGAACTGTGTAACTCTCGCAGGAAGAGGCACCGTCCGCACTTGTAAAGAAATGTGCTTCGTAGAAGTCTGTATTTCCAGTGTACCTCGAGGTACCGTCACCTCGTTTCTTTCTTTATTCGCAGACAGATCTAAATCATTACAAACGTAAATATATACCGCCCTCGGACCGAGAAAATCGTTTCCATACCTCCACTAACAATGCTTTCCTTAAAGGGAACGATGGGTTGTGACACATGGATATCGATCTTGGCAAATCGTTCTTTTAAATCTCGAAGACATCGCTACAGGGAAATAAGAGCAACATAAGCAGACGGATTAATCGGATGCCTCTTAGTAAATGCCATCAAGGTGGGACGGCAGCTTACTTCAAGATGCAGTTCTCCTGCCGTCAAAATAACATGTTCTCCAGTCTCTTGAAGTAACACTTCCACACAGGGATCAGCTTGATTTAAAAGACGAAGCCCTTCCACCAGTTTATCCATATCACTTGGATCTTCCGGCTCAAGAGCAACGCGAACAATGGGAGATGACTGCATCTTGACACCCGCCATATTTTTCACTCCTTCTAATGTGCTTGCCAGTGTGCCATTCTTCAGAATATGTCCCTCTAATCCACCGATGCCAAATACGTTGCCTGCGGATACCTCATCCAAGGCCTCAAGTTCGCGACCCATGATAAGATACAGAGTTTCAACGGTGATTTCCGAACAATGCTTGTTGGGATACCGAGGGTCAAACTTTGGACCCATAACAAACAGTCGTTGACCCTTACGAATGGTACCGGAATACAAGCGTGCAAAACCAATGATGCTCTCGCCTTTCAATTCGATCTCTTCATCAACGGCCGTCTGTTCTTCCGTAACAGAAAGCTTACTAATATCCAAAGGTACGCCGTCCTCGGTCATCTGTGTTGCAGATGCAGCTGCTCTACGTTCTCTTTGCTGTCTTCCACGCTCTCTCATCTCCTCTGCTGTCATTTGTCTTCTTCGATTCTCCGGTAATTCGTTCACAGGAACTGCAAACATTTTGCTAACGTAGGCAACAACAGGAGCGTCGGAGGATGCATCACAGCCGTATAATGCCTTTTCTACGTCGTTTGTCGGTTCTAACGGCTCACTATCGGTGTGCTGCAAGTTGGGATATAACATTTTCGGTAAACGGACACGCTGGGCATCTTTAGGAGGAGGTAATTGACCAATGATTGCTAATAGGATACACGTTGACAAAGGAAGCCATTGCGAAAAGATAGCCGATAGAAGCGTCTGCGTGTCACGCGAACGTAGGTCGCGGGGAAGGACTTTGACGTTGAGTGCAGCTACAATCTTTTCCGTTCGTTCACGATTCCTAGAAACATACGGAACGGAAGACACCTTTAGCAGACGCTCAAAATCTAGCAACAAACAGTCATCTAAACTTACTGCTGTATAATGACACTATCGTACACAGCCCAGATATTCTCAAGAACAAATTGAACAAACATAGGCTTTAAATTGCGTCCCTTCAATTGCTTATGGCGGATGACACGTTTCGCTTTGGGATCAAAATAATAATCCCCCCACAGACATTTTTGCAAAACGGATTCCTTAAATCCAAGCTTTTTGGCATAGAAAGCAGCAAACTGTTGCACTCTAAACTCAACCAACAGAAAGTTTTATGACTAAGTTATCTTTTTCCTCCCACCTTTCTTTCTTTCTTTCTCTCTTTCTTCCACATCGTTTTGTTGTACTTACCGGAATGCCCATCCATCGATCGCACTTGCAAATACGACATTACCTTTGGCTGGATCAAAGTAGATATCCGAATCATCACGTTCTTCCACAGTCCAGTCAAACGTTTGCTGACCTTCTTCTTCCTCTTCTGTCTGTTTCAGTTTCTCGGTCTCCATTCTCCTTGCTTCATCCTCCATCCAATCGCCAGTGAAAAAGGTAGCCATGATGGCATTTGCTTGCTCCAATATCTTATTCAAATGTATGTAGGCTTCTTGCGGTGTGAGTTTCAGCTCGACAATAAGGCGGTCAATCTTGTTGAAGACGAGAACAGGTCGAACTTTGTCAACCCAGGCTTGTCGTAATACGGAGATGGTCTTTTTGGTTTACATAGGAAAAAAAACATTTTATTTCGTATAAGCGATCAGCTAACTTGTTTTCTTCTTCATCGTTTTTTTTTCTCTCATTGCATGATTCCAAGTTAACCTTACCTGTGTACAGACACCTTCAACGGCATCTATCAAAACCAAGGCACCATCACAAAGACGGGAAGCAGTTGATACTTCGGATGAAAAGTCAACATGACCAGGCGAATCGATTAGATTGATCAGATATTCGTTCGTAACAGGTTCTATAGAGCAGCATGATTTTAGTAATCTGTCGATAAATAACAAATCCAGAAATCTCTTAGTGATACCTTCTCCAATTGATTTGACCAGCTTGAAGTATAGACTGATGGCGCTTGATTCCATGGTAATACCTCGCTCTTGCTCGTCTTCTCGGGAATCCAGGTAACGTACCTTGCCGGCCATTTTAGAGGAAATGATACCATTGGTGGCAAGGAGGGAATCAGACAGGGTTGTTTTGCCGTGATCCACATGCGCAAGAATACAAATGTTCCGAATGTTCTTTGTATTGCTTTGCAAGGCAGCCAGTTGAGCAGGTGTGATCGCTGGCATTGTAATGTTCTAAGTCGGCAACAGCGAAAACTTGCTGCGGACGTGAAAAAAAGTACTCGAGTTTTTGTGACGCTCGATTCATAAGAGAATGCGCGTTATGCGCAGCGAACAATGGAAACCTGTGAGACAGCATGCATTGGTCCCATTAGTTTGCTTGACAAGAATCCAATACCTCAGCAACGCCATGGCATGGCTTAATCCCGAAGCAGAATGTGCATGCTCTTGTTCAACTGCCTAAAACTGGACAATACACAATAGATGCACCCACACACGCACCTTCAAAAAGATATGCCATTCTTTTTCCATTTGCTTCCCCCTGTCTGGTCTATGTGTCATCATGATTAAAGCAAACGAATACCTTTGTTATTATCTAGGTTCGGATTATGCAGTCAATGCTTTTGCGAACGAGCTGCTGTGGCTTTATTTTGATAACGCATACGTAGACACCGAGGGTAAAAATAGACTTTGTAGTGCAATATCGAATAAACCTCTTATTTCGTTCCCAAGACTGAATAGTGCATTTTACTTAAACTACGCATTGGTGTCACAGAGAATAAGACAACCTCTTCCCTACGCCTTTTTTTTTTTTTATTTACTTGGCTCGAATGATGATTCATTGCTTTGACATGTTTGTTCTGGATCATAAGCCAACATAAGTCAAAGGGGCTTCCGTATTCCTTTCCTTTCATGAGTTTTTTTTCTGTGTTGCGTACACAGAATATATAATGCAAGCTGAAGTCAAAGAACCTATTTTTGGGAAAATTAAGTTACTTGCATGTCGTGAGAACTATGGAAAAGGAATCCGCGAAGAACGCAAGCCCTTTTTGTACACTACCTCCGTATCACAAGATTACCAACGACCTTGCTTATACCGGTTACACTAAGAATGCAACGTTCAAAGTAAAGGCAAAAAAACTAAGAGCTTAAAGCAAACATCAGATCAAAATGAGTTTCGCAGTCCGCCTTCAGCCATGTCAATACTGTTGTTCACTTTTAAAGATTTGAGCCCATAGCTTCGGCGTACCTGCATGATGCGTTCTGGTTGCCACGTGAACGCATTTGTGACCTTGATTCATCACTATGTGTTTCCTTGATCATGTTGAGCGACCATGGCATGGCATGCAGGATCGAGCCATGGTCCATTCTGTTCGGACCACTGCTGACAATACAAGCAGCCCGTACTCTATTCCTTTGAGAGAAACAAAAAAAACAAAGAAGGACTCCGAAAATGCTTATGGGTAATAGAAAAATGTCCGTTCTAAAGGGAGAAAATACGTCCTATGGATTGCATATAACCAAGTTCCGACGATTGCTTGCAGAGAAACTTCTTTAGCCTCCCAAAAACAGGACGATGAAATTTTTTTGTATAACACAGTACGTTCTTGGCAAAGAGGTACCAATTATCCAAGAATGGATAGAATAACGCATGCTACAAGACTATAAGGCAACATAAAAATGATAATAATAAAATGAACGTTAAGCATACCATCTGGAAATGATGTTATATATTGAATGATCGCTCATTCAAAATATGACATTTGCAGAAGATAGAGAAAGGTACAAAAGAGTGCCTTTGTTATGTTGCCCGACTCTGTGGCGTTCATTCCGCCGGAAGTCCATCCCGTATCACTCCGAATGACTCAGTCTCTATCACATTGCTGAGCGTCTGATAGAATGACTGACTAAGATCTTAGCCTTCTGCCCTTACATACGATGGACTAGGATGGGTAGGCTAGCTGATTCGCATGACCAAAAAGGAGAAAAGGATGACCATGCTGTGGTGCACAGTTCTACTGATGAAACACATTCGTAATAACCAACGCACTAGAAAGACCAGGATGCATCATAAAAGTACAATAATGGTGTTGAAATTCAATGTCTACGTTTGGCTTGAATTAAAAAAGCCATTTCATGAGCATTACTATCCTGCATGTTCTCCTTGCATGCGGATTAATGAATAACATAACTCTTATGTATGCAGCCTAAGTTCTTCTTGATTGTGCACAATGTAGGGCAAAGCAAGGAATAAAAAATAAAAAGTTCAAAAAGCTTAAATTTTCTTCATTTTTTTATGGCCAAGAAATCGGAATGAAAAGAAAATGATGAAATTTGGTATTATGTATGAGAAACAAAAGAAACAAAAGAAAAAAGATAATGGCAAGTATGTGGGTGTAGGGGCGATTTACAAGAAAAAGAAAATAGTTCAACTGTACAAAACAACAACAACAACAACAACACAATTTATGGATCTAACAAGAGCGGCGTTGCTTCACTTGTGCAAGTTATGTCACGTTTGCAGATGGGGCACTGTTTGGGAAGAAACATAGATTTTGTTTGTTTGTTTGTTTATTTAGTCGATTCGTTGAGACTGGTCCACTTACAATTTTCTTCTGCGTCGTCAGCCACGCATCGACACATGACATATGGAATTCATGGTGACATGGTAACACCCTCAGCGTCTCGCCGTCTACATAGTCATCAAGACATATGGCACAAGACACCTCGTTCTTCTCGCGACGAAACACGCGAACACCAAGCCGTGATACAACCTCAACAGGCGCCAGTTCCTGTTGCCTCTTATGGCGCTGTCGTAATTGCCATGCGACATAGATAAAAAGCATCATGATGCTTGGTGACACAAGGACGATAATAACCACATCTAACATCGGCCTACGAAAACGAACGTTAAAAAAAGCTCAGCGGAAAGTATAATTCTTTTTTCTTTTGGGTAATCTTCTGTTTCTGTACCAAGTGACAAAATCATCCAATTGCATAACGACCAATGTAGGCGCGGCTTCCAAAATTGTATGATATTCATCTCGAGGGATAAACACGCTCGGTATCACGATATCCGCTGTATAACCTGTTCAAAAAAGAAATAGAAAAAGAAAAAGCGTATCGATCAATCATCCACACTAACCAAGCCCTAAATCCTCAATTCCTCTCTCCTTGTCCGCACACAAAATAAAACTACAGAAACGTATGTGTACCTGGTGAGAACATCGTAACCCAATTGAAGCTATCAGGGTCGCCGACAATCACTGCAATGGCTCCACTCTTTTGCATATTCCGGACTTTTGTAATGAAAGAACATCCGCCTCTTTCTAACAGTGCAATCCAATCTGCACAAGGTGATCTGGAAACAGTGCATCCTGTTCTATCCTTTGGCGATGCCAAGTAGCCCAATTTCCCATTTTCTGACACGCGCGGACCAAAAGCTGCTGCGCGGTCTGGTAATGTAGTATTTGATGCCTTTTGTTTAAGGGGAAGATAGAAAACAAGTCATTAGCGAATGCAATCAAAAAGAGAAAACGTTTTGACAAGGACAAAGTTATGTTCTGTCATTTATGGGTGCTTACGACGATAAGGATCGATGCCGAAACAGAGGCAGAATATATGATAAGCCCAACTAACAGATAGGGCAGTTTCATGACCAGAATATGAGTGAATGGAAAGAAAAAAAAAGAAGAAGAGGAAGAGAGAAAAGAGAAAGAGAGAGAGAAAAAGAGGATGAAAGACCAAAAAAAAAAAGAGAGCAACCCTTTTCTGGCCTCAACCCAGCACAATTGATTACCCGATACAAACTCCACCCCTCCCTGTCATGCAGTCCGTTTCCTCCCTGGATGGGTATGAACAGGTTCTTCTCTTTTGTCTATGTAAAGCAAAAAGTCGGATCCATAACACGAAAATGCCAATCACTGAAAGATTACGAAAGTTCTCATTACAACCAAAGACTCAATTAGAAGATGTCGTCACAACCAACTACATCTGCAAAGACTACGATGCTTCGACAGGAAACAAAATCATCAACAATTATATGATCATTACAGAGATTGGCAGAGGTGTTCACGGAAAAGTAAAATTGGCGGAAGATTTGGATACAAATGAATTAGTGGTAAGCCTAAAAAGATCCAACCCGTCGCATCCGAAAAAGAAAGAACGTCACTTACTCTCCCCCTTCTCTTCCCTCTTCTTGAAAACAAAAAAAACCAAAAGGCTATCAAGATCGTTGATAAACGTACTCGACGAAAACAGCTGGGTATGTTAAGGGGAAATGCTCAGGTCGATGCAAAACTACACAAGGAAAATGAACAAAAGATTCGACGAGAAATTGCCATTCTGAAGAAATGCGTCCATCCACACGTGGTTCGCTTACGGGAGGTCATTGATGATCCAGCAAGTCGAAAGATATACATGGGTAAAAAAGAAGAACAAATCCTCCCTTCTTCCGTTTTCCCCTCCCCTCCTCTTCCTTCTCTCTTCTTGTTCGATTTACCGTTAATTTTTTTGTTTCCTTTTTCTAAAATGAATTAGCACTCGAATACATGGAAGGTGGTGAGATCCAATGGAGAGATGAATATGACCAACCTGTACTGTCAATCTCCGAAGCCCGCAGTATCTTCCGTGACGTTGTAAGCGGCCTGGATTACTGTAAGAATATAAAAAAAAAAAAAGGATGCACGCCTTTTTTTCTTTCTTGTTTTGCTTAGCTTTACTTTTTTTTGTTTATTTATTACAGTACATCATCAGGGCATCATCCATCGAGATATTAAACCAGCCAACTTGTTATATACCAAAGACGGCATTGTTAAGATTTCGGATTTTGGTGTATCTTATTTCAATGAGTTATTAGCAGGTGACAGAGTCATTCATCAGACTTGTATGGAGATCGATCGTGAACTGGCCGAGACCGCAGGAACGCCTGCTTTTTTCGCACCAGAATTATGTTCAGGCGAGGATGATCAGCAGCGTGTCACAAAAGCCATTGATATCTGGGCATTGGGTGTCACGTTGTACTGTTTTGTCTTTGGTCGCTGTCCATTCAATGCGGTGACCGAATTTGAATTGTTTGATATCATACCTACACAACCCTTGGCGTTTCCTGATCCAGAAGAAATTGGCTTCGAAGTATGCAATGACCTGAAGGATCTATTGTATCGGTTGCTGGCAAAAGTGCCTCAGGAACGAATTACGCTTGAAGAAGTCAAGGTAAATGATTGAAATAGAGAAAGACGAAGATAGAAAGAAAACAAAAGAAATGAGGATAAGGGACCATCGACTAAACCAGATCCCGCTCTTTTTCCTGTTCTCATTTTCGGATACCAGGTTCATCCATGGGTCATAGCCGATTTACAAGACCCTCAGATTTGGTGGGAAACGGCTGATCCACGACAACGGAAAATAGTAGAAATTAACGATGAAGACATGGTACAGGCAGTGACAATTATGGTAAATTATATTGGCAAAGACCAAACAACGAAAAGAGGAAAAGCTTATTCCTGTTTGTTGGGGATGAACAGGATAGGTTGCGGAATACGATCCATAAACTGTCATCTTCCCTGTCATTTTTTGCTCGTGGGTTTTCACGTCGTCGATCGAAAAGCGCGTCGCAAGCGGCTCAGATCCCCAATCATTCAGCCATATCCTCTATATCATTCCAACGGTCCATGACCGAAGATCAGCATCTAGACTTTCACAAACGAGATTCCCCATCATCAGCATCATCAGCATCAGGATTAATGGTTCATTTCGGTCGCTCTGGCAACTTGACATTACCATGTCAACCATGAAAAAAGTGTCTTGTCTTTTTCTATTTTGGTTTTATTTGTTTGCTTTTCTTTTCTTTTTAGGCAATCATGTCAACCAATGTCAGAGGAGATTAGAGAAAAAAAAAAGGGAAGGGAAGATGGAAAACGAAATTTCCAGATATTTGGTATCCTATTTACAGTAAGAAAAAAGAAGTACTTGAACAAAAAACTAAAACGCCGGAAGAAATTAGGGTGCATAGGGTGGTGGAGGCAACGCTTTTTGTTCAGAATGATGTTGTTGTTGAAGTCTATATTGCAGTTGTTGTTGTTGCATGCTAGGCGTCGTTTCTGAGGGTAGTGGGTGAGGTGGAGCAGAAGGTTGGATGGTGTCTTCTTCTGTATGATAGTCAAGGACGTTCATTGGACTAGGTTTTCGTGCTGCCTTTTGAAGTATTCGTCGTCTTCGATAAAGGTAGATGGCCACGAGCACCGTAATGGTCACAAATAAACCGATAATGGCGGCAACAATGTGAATTATGTTTTGGCGTGGATGAGCGAACAAAGGAGCCTTACATTGCCCATCAATGCAGCGACCATGAAGACATTGGTTGGTGGATTCGCAAGCGTCTGTCAATCGTGGAACGCACGTACCAGCGAGGCAATATGTGGTATCGTCACAATTACTTAGGTAACCATCGAAAGGCCGTCGTGGGTCGTTAGGGGGCCAGGCTATCATTGTCTGACTTGAATTATGGTTATTATACGCAGTAGGCGCTGTCACACATGGTTGATGAAGACGCGCTGTTTCGCCACAGTATACAGGTGAACGGTCTGGTCTTTGGAGAACCCATCTTTATTTGGTTTTTTTTTCGTTTTGGTTTCGATATGAGTCTCTTACAATGTGGGGATGAGGATGACTTACTGTGAGTGGTGAAGCGGTAGACACCGAACAGCTTCTGCAGATAAGACACATTCGGATTGATCAGGACAGGGCCAAGTACAATCTACACTGATATATTGCTGTGCAAGAATGGGATATACCAGCGAGGAGGAGGCGATGAAGAAAGCAAAAGAAAACATGGAGAAAGAGGCATCAGTTCTCAAGAAAAAGAAAAGAAAAAGAAAAGGGAGAGAAAAAGGTAGGAGAAAACGAAAGATAATGAAAAAGTCGGTTGGGAAAAGGAATCTGAAGAAATGAAGGAAATCGACTTGTGCAACGCAAGCCCAAAGAAAAAAAAGAAAAAGAAATTGGGTTCAGTGCGCGCCTGTGACCGCCTCCACTGTGTGTCACCAATGATGATCCTTTGCCCTTCTTTTCTGTTGAGTCAGCTAACCTTTTCTTTTCCCGTCTTCTCCCTTGATCCTATTGATGCACGTAAACATGCTATGGTTGCATACTTCATACATGTTTGTTTTTGCGGTTTCCATAGGGAAAAGGGTAACCATAGAGTTGCTATGGATTAGTGGCTTAGTGATGGGAGTAACTTGATTCTGTTCGTCATCCATGTCCGTGTCTTTGGTGCTTACGGCTGCGCCCTGCCTTCATCGTTTCACAGTCAATGGTCAATGTGCTTTTTTTATGTTCAATTTGCCAATGTTGTGATTAAACTGATTTTATCCATGTAACAAGTGTCAACTCTATTTTGTCCGCTATATTCAGGTTGTGCAAGTACGGCGTTATAGTTTTTAAATCTTAAATGTACTATGATCAAATGGGACCTCAATTACTGCCTTAAGTTATGCCATCAACATAACCGATATATTTTATCGCATCTGATCTTTTCCTTTGTTGTTTGAACCAGGCTTCAGATAGCTTTTAAAAGATCGACGATTGGATCCATGTTCGCGTCGCCGACAATCACAATATCAAATGCCTTGGTGTATTTAGGTTCCAGTGCCTCAATGTCATGGTTGAGAAAACCTATGTTGAGGCATAGATCGTGTTTGATCCCTTGGCTCATTTGCAGATCTCCCAGAGAATCTCCCACTAGGATAACGTTTTTGCGATGTTCTATTTGCTTATAGTAAGGGGTAGTCTCGAGCTGGAATTCGGACTTGTTAAACACATGGATCAATGGTTCTGCAAAATCGTAGCAGCGTCCTTCTTCATCAAATTGCATCATGTTAGAGACAATGTGCATATTCTCATGGTAAAGACCGGCATTTTTCAATATTTGCTCAATGATATTGCCGATGCCTGCTGAAAAAACAAGAAACGGCACCGCCTTCTCACGACAAATGTCAAGCACCGTATCCAGCTTAGGCCTTAGTTGAACGTCAGCATATTCCACCATCTCTTCGATATCTGTAAATCCTCTAGTAAATACCAAATATAACCTGTACGTATTTGCATCGTGCAAGACGAGCTGTTACCTTTCTTGGTTATACCCTCTTTAATCATCAGCTGGTGTGCCTCCTGCCACCATTTGACCATAAACGGAACCTTTTCTTCATACGTCATGTTTCTATTGATCTCGATTGGATAATATTTGTCATAAATGCGTTTAGTCGCGGTTTTTAACTGGGGTAAATATGCCACCATGTCAGCTAGATATTCTTCCATCATCTTCCCTTCAACTTACGTCTGTGCTCATTTTTGGGTATAGCGCTGGAATACCGTGGGAAGAGACATTGCGCTCAATGGCAAACGTGTGTCTATTTCTCACCCAATGTCTAGACATGGTCATATCGAAATCTGTCACAATATAAGTTACGAAAAATTCAATAGTACCAAAAGGCTTACCGCAGATGAAGTGTAGATTACTACGACTTCCTTCTATGATTTTTTGCAACTTTTGTCTGGTAGCTTCGATCGCATTGATTCGGACTGTCGCATGTTGTAAGAGAAGTTGTACTAAACCACGAGTAAGTACCTCAGGGTGTATATAATACATATATATATATACAAAATACCTAACACATCTGCTTGTCTTGTCGATGGCATGGTTGTATGCAATAAGAGGGACGAATCAAAAAGATTGAGTGTTCCTTTTTAATTTCGGAGCAGTCCGATAGGCTGGACTGTAGAATGTTTTCCCGAATACTCATGCATGGTGTCCGGAAGTTGGGGTCATTCTGTATCATCGGAATTAACATCCAGCGAAATGGAATGTCGGCGACGTGAATCGGTTGCTGACATGCAATTCCAAGGCGGAGAAAGCCTAAAGCCCACGTGTGTCAATCGATGAAAGGCCGAAAATATGGAATATCTTCAGCAAGAGTACGCTACGTTTGTTGAATGAATGCTTATGTTATTGATTATAGAGAAGAACCTTTTAACACCATGTCTTCCAGGTTATAGAGGTTTGTATAACCCTTGCTAAGCGTTTTTATATGAAAGCACAGCAGTTTAAGGATGTTTTCCTCAAGCGGTCTCAGGGTTAATTGGGAAATGCTATGGGATAGCATTGTCTTGGAGCAAAAGACTTAGCATTTATGAAGAAGAGGTATGCTAAACTAAAGCTTAGATATTTGAGGGAGTTGAGCACGCAGACATGGTCGGAGCAAGAAAAATGTAATGTATCTGTAAGAATAGCTACAGCGTTTGGTCCGATTAATCTTGAGAGAAGCATGGCATTCTACAAGGAGTGAACATAGTTTTCCAATAAACCCAATTTACTAATTCGATGTGAATGTAGAGATCAGGTTATTCACTTTGCTACGTATTAGCATCCATTGTCTTTTGCTTTCCTAGTGCTCTGGCTAATCTTGGTATCATTATTGTTAGAATGGAAAATCCCACATGGTTTGCTTTTAGCAAGGTTCCATAATTAGCACCGTTGTACATCTTTACCTTCAAATCAGCCTAAAACTTTAGCAACCTTATTTCAAATTCATTGTGTGGAGACTCGGTAAACATAGTTAGAAACTTATATTTTTAGATGAATGAGCGGTTCTGTATAGTTATTTGTAATACATGTGAAAAAAGCAATTTTCATTGTCATCAAAGAAAAAAGGTACCGCCTATCGTTTATTGTTTCCTTTTCCAACGAACACTTGATGAGTATGTCGAGTCGATTCGGTGCTTGACTTGGTTGATCGCAAGCATGATCAATCACCTGAATAAGACGGGTTGGAGATGATCAGGGCATAGGAGACCAAAAAGTGAACAACTACGGATTATAAGGAAATTAAAACATAGAGGGTTTACTGCAGGATATGTTCCGCCGAGGTTGGATAGTGTAAAAAGCAAATTTGTTTGTTGATGTGGTCATTTGCTTTTGCCTAATTCCTCGGGCGTCCACGAGAAAGTGTCGGCTGCAAATTCATCAAGCCATCGCCTTTGTAGGTAACATTCTTCAATCAGATCTCTCTGACTGATCATGTTCACCGGTATATGGATGATATGCTTGAGCAAGGATGTCTTGCTAAAATAATCTCGTACATCTTTGCCTTTCTTGCTTTGACGTTCCACTTGTTCCGCCAAGGCAGATGCATGGGATGTAAGTGTGAGATAGGCCTTACGGAAATGCTGACATACTGAGACTGCACTGTACGATTTGCAGCCAATGTCATTGTCATAGTCCTGTGGATCTCGTATAGAAAATACAGGACATCCGTTCCTACTTATACCGCCATCACCCTGCTCACAATGTATTAAAGCCCCATAAACTTATCGTATGATTTTACCGCATCAAAATAAGATCCTCCATTTCTCACACAGATACCGATCCGACCAAGCTCGAAATTGATGCCATACAAATGGAAAAATTCTATCAAAAGCGGTCCCAAATTCTTCTCAGGGTCTATTTCACCTGACGCAACCTTTGGATGCATCTATAGCAAGTCCTCAGAACGCTAAGCTACAATCCCTACAAATGAAAAATAACAGGAAAAACTGAACACTTACCTGTAAAAAGCTTAACACCAAACATACAATTGCATAGCCTCCAAGTCCACCAGAAAATACTTCATTCAATTTCCGAAGTGCAAGAAAATGCTTTATGATGAGGGTGAGTTGTCGTAAACCGGGCTGTTGGCGGATCATTGTTTTAATTATCTCAGCACTCGCTAATCCAGTGGTGGAATCAACAATGATATCGACTTTGAGTTCCGTCAGTGCGTCTTCGAATTTAACGACAGGTACCTGGAATCGTATCCGGTCAGCGTACAATAGACCATCAGTTTAGATTCCATGTCAATACCGTTGCACGATCAATAACTGTTGTATTATCGCATATATCATATTTTTCGAGCGCCCGTGCAATTTTTCGCAATTGTAACCGTTCACCGACTGGCGGATTGACGACAATGTCAATGTCGCTATCATCCACCTGTTAATCCTTTTGGTAAATAAAAGAAAACTATACCTATTAGGAAGAAAGAGCCCCGTTTTGAAACTTCCAAAAACTTCTACTTTAGAACGCGGTGATAGTCTCTTAATGACCTGCTCAACCCTGTGGATCAAGAATTCCCGCATTCGGACCTCTGCTCTTGACGGTTCCAGGTACTGAACGAAAGCGACAATTTCTTTCTGAAAACTGTAACCCGCAAAACATGCTTAGCTTTTCATCCAAACTGTTTTATGATCGAGACATACAAGGCAGCCACGGTAGGGTTTTTCGGTAGGCTTACTGACTGCAGTCGTTCCACCCATGGATAGACATATTTCTCGTCTTCTGTAAATGATCCGAAATCGCTTGTTTCTTCATCTTCCTCCTCTTCTTCACGTTTTCGCTTATTTCCACTTTTTATTTCGAATCGCTTTTCCTGTCTAGACCTCTTATCTTCTTCATCCAGAGCGATAAAGTCTTCCTCGACTACAGCAAAGGGTCGTAAGTGGCCCTAATTCATAATTTTTGCTGATCGATCCTACTATTTGTGATTATGCTGTCCTCTGTCTCTTTAGCTTGTTGATTTGCTAACTTCTGTTTCTTCGATTTCTTTGTTCTTGCCATGATGTCTCTTTCGATTAGTTAAACGGGGACGTACCACATACACAAGCCACTGTAATAGCAGCGAGACTACTATTGACACGACATTATTGATCTATGTGCACTCTTTTTTTGTAGGGTTTCATCAACGGCACAGATATTGCATTTTGTGGAATTATTTGCGCTATCTTTGCAAGTGTTCAAAGTTGGTCAGGTAATTGTTACGTATGAAACTACCAATAGCAAAGTCTCAAAAAACTCTTTGGGTTATTCGATTGATTTCCTTTTAATATCTAGGTAAACAAGTAGCAAAGATAAAGTTCAATTTCAGTATGCATGTGTATAATTCGGTTGTGCTGCTTGTTGGCCATTCACAGGTTCTATGGGTGGCATGGGCGTTGTTACAGCAATACCGTAGCTTTGTTCGCTTGAACGTGACTTGGACGAAGCGTTGCTGGCTGTACGTCGGATAGTTCCTAAAAGAGAACGCAGTCCACCACCACCATTGTTCTGGGATGCACTTGAATTGCTGCGTTTTGGAAGTTTAGCCACGGCTCCAGCAACAGCATTCATGAACGACTGATGCTTCCAACGTGTGTTCACTTCGTCATTTTGCTGGTTCTCCAAGTCGTCATTGCTCTCTTCCTTCCTTGTCTGGCGGCGGCGCTGGATAAACATGCCTGCTAATCCTGCTGCCGCAACGCAACCAGCAACAGCACCAATGGAAACACCAATAGTTGCATTGTTTCGTTGAGCATCCACGGCCTCAGAGTACATAACGTCGGAATTAGCATCCTTTGGACTATCATTAGGATTGCTTATGGCATCCTGACTGGACGGTTGTGCAGTGGCACCAACAGCAGCCGAAGAATTCGGGTCAAATGCTGGGTCATTTGCCTCTTCACCTTCTTCCGTATTGTTTTGGTCATCTGCGGTTGGCTGAGGTGCCACGTACTTTTCGTTAGGAGTTGGAAGAGGATTCTCGATCGTAGCTGTGGTTGTGGTTGCCGTTGGGGGTGTGGTTGAGGTGATGATTTTTTTTGGCTCATGAGTGGAGACGGGATAGCCTTTCTTCCCGGTTATTTTGGAGCTTGTTGGAGTGTGCTTCGGTTTACTATGCTTTGGTTTCGTATGCGGCTTCTTCTTTCTGTGTTCTTCCTCCTTGCCTTTCCGATGTGAGGTTTTGGTTGGATGACGAGATGATGCTTCTAGTTTAGGGTGCTTAGTGTGTTTTCGATGGGCTGCCGCAGAAGGATGATGATGCTGTTGAGCAGATTGTAAGGATGACGTTTTGGTCGGTCTATGAGTGACTTTCTTCGGCTTCCCACGATGTTTAGGTTTCATTGCCTTATCTCTCGTCTTTTCGTCACTCGTTTTCACGGCATGGTGTTGTTTTGTTCTAGAAGCTACCGATTTTTTCGTGCTTCTGTGATCCTTTGAGACTGATTTGTCGGAAATAGGTGTGTTTGTTGGTAATGACACCAAGGTGCAGTTAGCAAGAGCATGTTCAAGTTTAGGGACTCGTTTCTCGATATGTCCTTGGTTCTTGCTGTTCCTTGTTACTTGAGTAGCACATGCGTGAGAAGCTGGATCATTTACCGCATGTACTAAATTTATAGGTTAATTTTCCCTTTTACCTAAGGCTTTGTTTCAGTAATAGGAATACCTGCCACGGCAAGATATAGAATCATCATGAAGAACAGTAGCCGCGATGCACGGCCTTTAAGGACTGTTGTCATGGCAACTGAAAAGAAAGAAAATACAATGAACGGAAAAAAGGAGAGAGAAAGCTTTGATCGATCAAAGGAAAATGACATGTATTATAGAACCAAGCTTACTTAATAGAAAAGGGGATCAGACACGTTGAACATGGTTACACTTGACATATTGATTTTGTCACACCAATATAGACGCGCAACGATCTGTCTTCGTTAAGAAAACCTTCTTTCGATATCCCGACTCTTCTTACCATGACTGGAAATAGCTACCCATCTGTGAGCGGAGCGTGCAAGATGGATGCAATCCTCATTCAGAGATGCAGCATGGATCGAAGAGTACAGGCCGTCCATCGGACATACAATCCTTTTTTTATGGATAAAGACGATATCTTTCCCGCTCAGAACGAGCGAGAGGTTTCCATATCTTCCCGACAGCATAACGCATGTATAAGCGGTTACATCCATGACCATAGAAGAGCTGGTTAGTCCCTTAATGACCGTTAGGAGTCTGAATCCATTGCTTCCTTCATCCATTTTAATTTGTTGATTCATTATTGTTCAGTCATATAAAATGCAAATTTAGACATTGTCTCACAAAATAGCTCAAGTTTCCCGTCATTCACACCTTTTATATCTGGAAACGTTGCATACACGTATTATTGTTATTATATAGCATGTTAGACTGCAAATTGCAAATTAAGTGCGCTAACACTTCATAACACCTTGGGAACTTAAAACAGTCGATATCTTTCAGCATGACGCGTCTTACAGGAAGTTTAGCTGGTCTATGACCTGTTCGAGGTTTACTATCTCGCTAAAGTGTGGAAACGCTTCACTATGAATTTGGGCACATTAACAGTTCACGCAGTGCAATCGTTTATTTTTCCTGCTAAGAACGTTCCATTGAAGTAAAACGGTCCATGTCTTTCAGCAAACGCTTGCGGAGAAACTCCCATCTTTCGCAGCACATTTTAGCCATGTGACGAGATCCAAATAACGTTTCAATCTCTTTCCATTTTACGGGCGGAGGTAACTCTAACACATGATTCAGTAATATCTGATCGTCATTCAATGTCCAATCTTCCTCTATGTCATCATCAGAATCCAGTGATTTGGGCGTAGGTGGCATGTCATGTGGTAATATATCGGATATTTCGCATGGTGCGTCGGACTTGCACTTGGTGGATTCATGCATTTCGTACCGAGACTTCAGTACCTGGCGTGCGAGCGGTTCTGTCACCGACTCTATGGTAACTGGCTTCCGTGGCCTTCCTCGTTTACGGGGTTGTAAGGTAGACTTATAAAAGAAACATTGGGTGAGTCGCACGGAACTAAGGTTATGGCTAAGTTACCGTTGCTGCCTTGCGTTTCTCTATACAATCCACTGGTTCAGCAACGACATCCATAACTCAAATGTTGCAAGCTTACTTAGCCTGGGATTCATGATGGTGGCCATATTCAGCGATGCTGCTTTGGGTGAACCTAATTTCTTGAAGTCTCTGATGATGTTGTGTGCTGTCGTTTTCGGTAGACCAGAAAGTTCCGCGCACTGACGCTCCGTAGCACCTGCCTGATGGGCACCAATAACGAACCAGCAATCAGATTCCGAGATCTGTTGTTTAGTCATCGTGGTTTTAAAGAAGAATAAGAGGGTTATGAAGCAACAGTAGATAGAACGGGGTAAAGGATCAGGGGGAAAGAACCGTGACGAATTTCCTCCCCTTTCTGCACTGCCCACGCATTGTGCCAAAGTTGCACAGCCAATAGAAATGTTCGCACGCATCGACATTCCGTTGGCCTGCGCTACGTCCATGACAAGGTCTCATCCAACACGGACTGTCAAGTACAATGATGGCTAGCAACTCCATGGTGAGATTCATATGACCCAACTCGAACTCCTGGTTAGGAATGCGTATTACTGCAAGACAACACATTCAAAGACATTCATAGCAAATTTCTTGTTAACGGCAGACAACAAACGTACTCAAAGTGCAAATGTACATTTTTATGTGACAGTAATACAATACATCATTAAGTTCATCATTTTTTCCTCTTGCTGTCTATAGAAGAAAGGTTGAAGTCTTCCCTTGACCTCTTCTTTCCAACCAAAGCCGCACACATAAGTCGCACACCTGCAGAAAGACCATGTTTGTCAAAAAACTTCCCGCGTTCCGCTGTTCTGTTAAGGAACGGATTGTATGCTATCAAGAGTCAAGTCAATGCTCATACGTAAAGCCATATACTTACATAAACCACGCGGGCGGCCGTAAATCTCCAAGGGGAACTCGCAAATCCTAGGGTCGATTTCTTTCTTAATCGTAGCCGCTAGGATCCTGCAATCCACAACTGCTTCATCGTTAACTGTAAAAGCTGGGTGTTTACCAGACTGTAGCATGTCATTTAACAAAATCGCTTCACCAAGCTTGCCATGTTTGAGACAATAGTTCATAAAGAAGAGCTTGCTTGCGACGTCATCCGAGTGCCAACAGTATCGTGCCAAAGCTTCATACTCTAATTCACTGAATGGTAGATCGGAAAGCAATTCGAGCTCTCTATCGGAACCTGCAAAGAGTGCTTTCAGCATTGAAAGCTGCTAGTCTTTTCGTCGGCTTACCCTCAAAGCATGTATCAAATAATGTCTTCAGACATTCATCAATACCAAGTGGACAAACAGACTGTTCCATCACCTCGCGCTAATCACGACTTTAGCAATGATAGACTGATGGCTACTTCTTACCGAAAATGTTAATGCATCTAGAGGTGATAGCTTGGAAAGGAAAGCCATCCATTGCTCAACTTCATGTACACTATCTCTTGTTGATCCCACAATTTTAGCAAGTTCAATAACTGTAGACAGATCTATTGATGATGGTAAGGCTCGAATTACAGATTCCATCTGCAGCGCATGAATGTGCAAGCCGTCTAATGCCGACTGGGCATCCTGATACAAAAATTAAACAGAAGTTGCCAATAATCTATGTTACCTGTAGTTTGCCTTGATTCAACGAAGAACATGCAAAAATGAGCCTCTCCATGTTTTCGTTCGTGCTATGCTCGGAAAACGGACTGGTACGAATCTCTTCTTGATCATTATAGTCTTTGGAAGAGGGTGCTTCATCGGTTTGTATATTGTTCATGCTATTCTCGCTTAAAGGACTGCGATTGGTATCAACATGATCGATTTGCACAGTCATAGCTTGACAGCCATCATTGTCATCCGCATTCTGTTTGTTTCCATCAAGTCTGCTATCAATATCGAACTTCTCACCGAGCATTTCAAGGGTTTGTTCATGGTGAGCTTCTAATAAACGTTCATATTAGCATCTGGTCATTCGGGCATACTTGTACAAAAAACCATTTTTTCTATCTGTCCCACCTGGTTGAGCATCATGAAGCACAAGAGCTTCCAACGCATTAATATTATTTACCATGTTGCTACCGTTTGATAGACTGTTGTCATTGCCCCGGACAGTCATAGACTCCTTTTGCGATACATATACGTCAATGTTGATATTACTCGAGGTTGTTTTAATAAAGTTAACGTCCTTTAACTGATCCGAGACATCGCTTGTTACTGCTTCTGCAGCATCGTCATTTTCATTGCTTTGTCCTAGCAAAACTTCGCCCATCGATACTGCATTAACTGTGCAACATTCCTTCCCACTCGTCATATCCACCACTAACTCCCTTGTTGCCTCGCTCACTACAGTGCCATATACACGATTGACGTCATCCTCAGCAATGTATTCATGCGCTTGCACTGTTGAAGGAGAAGCATCCAGCTCAGTCACTGGGTCATATTCTTTAACATCATATTGTGAAGCAACATCATCTTCCATGTCATCTTCGTCGAAGTTGCCAGACTCTGAGATGGCATCGCTTTCTTCACTTGATAGACAAATTATATTAGAACTGGTCTTATGGCTGACAATCGATTCATTGTTATAGTTTTCATCGTAGGTAATATTGTCGCTCGTTCGGGAATCATGATCATAGTAGGTATCTTCACCTGAAGCTGGGCATCTTTTTTTAATATCCACATTATCCGCTGAAAGCCAGCTTTTTCCATCAGAATAAGCATTCTCAGCGGATGCAGAAGTGTGTTCGTACGCTCTTTCAATGGAGGAGATATCGTTTGATGTTCCTTCTTCATCATATGAGGCATATTCTTCAGCTAATTCGTATCCGGTTCCCTCAATATCGTCTTTGCTATAGCTGCTCCCAAGTACGTCACCATCGATTGATTGCTCGTCGTTATGACGATAAAATAGCTCTTCATCAGACGTGGAGACAGATCTAACATCCTCATCTTTGCTGGGAATGCTTCCTATGCTATTGTTCAAGTGGTCATATTCATCGTGAGATCGGAATTCTTCGGTGGCAGTTTGATGGTTGTCAAAGTTATAGTCATGTTTGGATCTCTCTTCGATAACTTCCACATCATCGAGTTCTCGCTCTGTATCTCGAAGTGGTTCTTCAACATACATGGGAAAATCGTCAGGAATATTGGCTTTATCAAAGCATCTTCCATAGATTTCCATACCACTTGATTCCTTGTGTTCATAATTACGTACAATACTATGCAATGTAGTAACGACATTTTCGATAGAGTCGTCGCGAAATGTATGCTCCGACGCATCACTGTTATCTGATTTATCGTCCTCCGTATCGATCACTGCATTAGCATCCAAAGTAACGGTAGCTTCTGTAGCTATTCTCTCAGTAGGACCATCAACAGTAACATTGCTGTTATCGTTATCAGTATGTCGCTGGACATCGTCCCCAACATCGGTGTCGTCGTCGATCAACATTGGAGAATACTCTGCACTTCCATCGTCGTTGTCGTTCTCCTCCAAATTATAAACTCTATTAGCCTCTTTCATATGATGATCAACTTCGTCTTGATTCGAACTGTCACCACTGCTAGCTGATAACTCGCTACTCTTTTCCTCCATAAGACCAACTTGATTGCATGCCTGATTTTCACCGTCTTCCATTTCATTAGGAACGGCAGGATTGGTAACCGTCTGTATGCTCTCTTTTTTGGTGTCATGATGAATATCAGTCCCATCATAACTAGAATCGTCAACTGTATCGACTGGTAGTACCTCGTTACTCCTTTCCTTGACAATACCAAGCTGATTAGACACGTTGTCTTCACTATCATTCACTTCGCTATGAATAGGAAGAGTCATAGCTATCTGGCCACTCTGCTGTTCAGTGTTATGCCGAGTATCACCATCATTATTATATATGGCATTGTCGTCAATGCCGACTGATAATAGTTCGCTATGCTCTTTTTCCACAACGGCAAAATGACTGGATAACTCATCTTCACCATGATTTACCTCGTTATGACGGGGAGAATCTCTCGGTCTCTGGTCCTTCTCTTCTTTGGTGTTATGGTTGGTACTGCGAGTAGAGAGATGCTGTAACTCGCTGTGGCTCTTTTCGGAAATAAACGAAACTTCCTTAAACGTATGGTTTATCTCAGCATCAGCTTCATTCACTGATGAAAGATTTTTGACCGGTTCACACGTTTCTTTACCGGTACCTTGAAGAATACTATCATCGATGATAGGGTGCAAATCATGATTATGTTTTTGGTGGATCATATCCACTTTACTAGAGCCCTCCATACCGCCGTCAGCTTCGATTTCGCCCGAGTGATAGCTAATTTCGCCATTGTCAGTGTCAGTGCCGTAAGTGATGTCCTCAGGCGTAACAGGTTTTTGTTCGACGTCCTCCAGAACAAACTCATCATCTTCGCACAAAATATTCTCAGAAGCAGAAATTTGATCTTCGTTACTTCTCCAAAGTTCGCTGTCGTTAATGTCTACGCTCGATGACAGGTCGCTATCTATAACATGTTCTGCCATCGTAGTTTCCTCCCCTTCTGTTAAATCAGGCAGCCTATCCTTATACATTTCGATCAATTGCTGTGGACGGAGAAGAAAATATCCCATGGCATCGTTCATTGGCCAGACATCCTATCGCAACAGTTTGTATTCCGTAAACCACAACTTCAATCCCTACCTGTGTGTTTCCAAGGTTCTCTTCTGTAATATTGTAAGTCAACAGCTCTTTAGCCGTCGACTCTGTCACCGACCAACATTTCAGCTCAAATCGACGATCTTTACATAACGTTTGAAAGATAGCAACAACCTGGTATTTGGCGCGGGCTAACCATGAATAAATAAATAAGCTGTATGGCAGATGTTAAATGCTTTACCTGGTATTACTCTGGTGGTCAGAATTTTACAAGGCTGTATTGTCCCTGATGGTTCCAAAACAACATGTCTTTGTCTACCATTATTGTGTAGCTGTACTAAACTGATGCACGTCCTGATTACATAATATAGCACAATTAGCGAACAAATGGACCATGGTGTTAACGTACTTTGATGTTTCATCTGAGTCAACTGTATTTTGACCTATTGCTACTACGATGGTATTACTTTCTGTCAGACGAGTACCAGACAGATAGGTGATTGGTGCTACATCAATCCACGTCAGATAACGTACTAGTTGCCAAAGTCATACCATTTTGGTTCTTTACAAAGCAAGTTAGATCTTTGCCTTGTATTATTTCCATGGTCGATGACAATAGCGCTCGTAAACGGTATATTTTGGTTATTCCAGTACTTGTACCTATAAGGATTCTGGGATCGCTAAAACCTTTGCGGATATCGATTGAGTTTTGTGGAATAATATAGAGAGCTGAAATAGAACTCCCATCGCTGATATCATGTGGGATGTTAGACATCATCTGCAAATGAATGAATGGATGAGATGCTCCCGCGAATTGTTTACCACTGCCTACCGTTTGAATATCATTGTCGGTATATTCGAGAAGTGTTACGATGGTGGAACCGTCGCTTTTAGACATCACCAACATGTGGCGGAGATTCTCTTCGTTTAAAATCTCTTCTCTTGACTCCTCCACCTTTGCATATCTGGTTATTAAAATATTATGTCCGTCATATGCCGCAACATACCAGAGTGATCGGCCAACGAGTTACAGTAGCTTTTGTTACCGATCCCTCAAGGTTCTCAACGAGATTGACGATTTTTGTCTCATTGGAAAAGACATCATGCCAAAACACATAGTATAAGTTGGCTGTTCCGTCTACCGCAATGATAATGATGACCGGTTGTCGCATGTAGACACAATCCAAGACAAATGCAATGGATATCTTTCAACGGTAGAAGTCAGTTTATTCATTCAAAACTGCAGGAGCTACCTCTTTTCCAATCATAGACGATAGACAGTCTGCTTTCAACTGGCTTTTAACCTCGCTCTGGAGGGAATTACGGTGCCTAACTTCCACAGCATACTCATCGTAACGGTAAAATAAATCCGGATCTTTGTTAAAATCTCGCGATGTGTATGGCGGAATGAAACTGGAAGTATGTGGATCGCTATTGTGAAATATACCGTCTTGCGGCAAGAGTTGACGAGCTATTTCCTTAGACATCGATGTCCTGCAATTATCGCGAGTCGGCTCCAAGCAGCGGACAACAGAAAACGTCGTTCTCTGGATTGTTGTTTCAACACTCAGCCAATCAATTTAGGCCTATACTTTAGATCATATGTCCATGCTAAAGATTAGCTATTCTCCTATTGGTTGGGCTATTTTGCAAAACTATATTGCGGGAGTAGACTTAAGCAGTTGCAGTGTGAGGATGGGTTCTCGCCTGGCGGACCAAACCCCACATCTGAGGATGGAGTGGCGGCAGCGAAGACTTTACAGCGGAAGCATAACCTTGACCTTTCCATGGATGCAAAATCTATTTAGTATCGACAGAACGGTATAACCTAGTCAACGCACGCACCATATCGAAAAGGGCCCACATATAGTAAGCTTATACTGTTTATTAAGTCACCGCGAAATTTCATGTAGGACACATGCTGCACCTTTGCTTATCGACATGTTAAAGCAGATCACCGTTCGATATTCCAGGAACTTACAGATCTTTTACACCTATGCAGGATAAGATAAGAAACGTAACAGGGTCCTATCTTGGATCAGATTATGTTTACCATCATTTGCTCAAGTATAGAACAAGAATGCTTCCATACACAAGTAGTATATAATAATATATAGTTATTTTTTCTTTTCTTTGCCCTTATGGATTAGGAAACAATAGCGAATAAATTTATACTCGTTAGTAATGGTGACAGTTATGTCGGCTATGTACTGGCCCGTCACCTTGTTGAAGAGCTTAGCCATTGCCATATGAGTATAAAGAAACGTTGGAAGGTCCGAGTACTATGTGTCAATCGCCGTAACCTGAAAGACATGGAACGCATGGGAGCTGATATTCAGGTATGCGCTGCCATCATGTACAGTGATTTCTTGGTTTTACAGAACACTATCCCCAGCAAGTCGATTATGATAGTGAGGGCATCATAAAAAAGCAGCTGCACCATGTGAAATATTTGGTGTTCGTTCCAAATATGGGAGATCATCGCGTTTCTCAAGGCATCAAGATCCTGGACTGTGCTGTCCACCACAAAGTGAAAAGTGTCCATATGTTTTCATGGCAAGTGAAAGCGATATAGCTATAATATTTACTTCTCTTACTCTAGATTTTAGCATTGTCGTTGGCGATGCTTTCAAGGAAAATGTCTCATTGAACAGTATCTTCAGTTAGAGAAATATGTCCGTGAAAATTTTGCTTACCATCGATGGTGCATTTTTAGGTACATAATGTTTTAATATGTTCCGGTTACTGATATATCTTCTAGACTTGGATTTCTCCATCAATACTTCTACTACTGGTCTCAAATGATAGAACAATCGGGTGTTATCGGAATGCCTCTCTAGAAACAGATATATTTTCGACCGTAGACGTCCAAGATGTGTGCGACTGCGTAGCTACATTGCTATTTAGCCCAAAGAAGCAACCGAACCTGGATGATGATGATGAGATTGGTATACCTGAGCAAACTTTAAAACGCATATACCAACTCACAGGCCCTCGTAACTATTCTTGTGGTGAAATGGTTAAGCTTTTGAATAAGTCATTGGAGGATGGAAAAGGAGCCCACGTTTCATTTGATCATATTCCGTTGAAGAAGGTGAAAGCTTATTTCCAGTCGATAATGGATTCAAAAGGAAAAGAGAATCGCCAGCAAGGTTTTCACAAACTAGGTTTGCTACCAGACCCGCATCGCTACTCAAACGCGTCCGCAATCGACTTGTTCCTGGACTTTATGGCTGTTGTGCGATGCAAACCTCAGACTGATATGACAAACGATGTGCGTGATCTCAGTGGAGAAGACCCTACGGATCTTGAAACATTTTTCCGCAAAAACAATAAGCATTTCCGGCCTTCATCTCAAGTAGATAAAGATGGAACCATATGTCGTACGAGCTGATGAGAATAATATGCAATAAATACGCTTTTGGGCTTTACCTTACCCTTCTATGGGAGCATGAATGCTGAACCTGGGGGACGAGGGACTTCCGAAGAGGGGACTGTTATACTGTTTAACTTTCTAGATACTGTTTATTGAACAATTTTTTACGCTGGCCAAACTCCCGTGGTGGTTGAAACATCAGGAGGCCCGTGCTCAAGTACAAAAGGCGATTCGGCTCCGACGAAAAGAAACCTGGCAAACTCTATGCGATCGACTGTCTACAGAGAATTTCTCCTCCGTGGCTTCCAAAATTAGCAAACTACGTCGAGGACGGGCGCTTAGAACGAATTATAGCCATGCCGTCGGCCCTCATGCAGCTGCCAGATCTATGAAACAACACTTGGAAGGAATTTTTGACGGCCATTTGATTAGCACAGCCCGTCCCTCCTCTTCAATTCTGCCATGCACCAGGCACATTGCTAACTAATTCCTTCGCGAAGCGCACTCCGGCCAACGACTTCCTCCTCTGGGTATCGTCCCCTTCCACCCTCCCATAGACGTGTTCTCGTTTTCTCCCCTCCCTTGTCCCTGATTTCTGACCTCTTCCCAGACTTCTTTTCTTTCTGCTTCTTACTCTCCTTTGTTCTCTTCCCCTCTTAACCTGACCTTTTTGCCTTTTCCTTTTTTCCCTTTGCCCGCAAGGGTTTTTTTTATTTCTTTTTCTCTGAGACCGAACCAGAGTGGACATGTTAAGAACGCAGCACTCACGGTTATATATTTAAACAATAAACTTTAATCAATTTTTTACGCTACTCTAAATAGATTTTGCGTCCATGCAAGGATAAAGTTTACGCTAAAAGGGATATAAATATGCGTCATTAGTAAATGGATTATGCGGGAAATATGTTTTGCTTACGTGAACTTGGTCCTTCCGTGGACACAAAATTCATTCGAGCAGCGTAAAAGAATGTTCACGGTTAGTAAATGGAAGGATAGCTTGACATCTTTTCTACTTACCCCCCCGAAGGGTATTCCCACATAATCGTGGGGACCGGCACCGCACCTGTTACCGGTGGGCCCGGTATAAAGGGAGTAAGCGGCGAGGAACTGTCGCTCCTTTTTTTTTGGGGGGGGGGGGGGGTAACGCACTACAGAGGACGTGGACGATGCATCACCTGGCGAGGACTTGGAAGGGATGTAAGGATGAGCGACAACACTGAATGCAAATGAATGACATTATTCACTTACCGAATGGGACACAGAGAGCTAGTCACTCAGCCAAGGTCGTTCGATAAGAGGTCTTGTAGGCTAAAATATAAACACAGAGTATGAGTAATTCTGCACATAATATCAATGCGAAGTACATACCGGGGATACTTATGGAGAACAGAGCTAAAGAATTGAAAAGATGTTGTCTCTTCGCTTTAGAATAGTACGGATTACTAAAACCAAAGCACAGTCATGGATAAGAAATCGATGGATGTCTTATGGATGACAACAATTCAAGAGATAAGGCAACAATTCTCCCAAGACTAAAAATGGACTCAGTCTGATAGAACGTCTTGAACAGAATGGAACATCTGTAGAGGAAAATAAACCCTCTTCGTTTGTTTCTATACGTCATTGATACTATCATATCTGTTTCTGTCAGTTATGGCATCAGAAGCTGTCAGGGCAATGGTACCCAGTTCCGGTTCTGCTCAATCGTATTTCCTTATATTCCACTTTTATTTTCCCTGAATGTAGTTATGTTCTCCTTTTCTTCTATTGTATCTTAAACTTTGTCTATTAGGCAATCACAAAAGATTGGATTGCCACGGAATGAACGGTTAGTATGTTGTCATAGATAATTCACGCATCCATACACCAGTCAAGGTTAAGCAGTTGGTTGAAGAAAGAGGATACAAATGCCTCTATTTTCCTCTCTACTCTCTCTTTCTCAACCCAATAGAAGAGATTTAGGCCAAAGTGAAGGCTGAGGTAAGAAAGGAGCCCTTACGAGTGACGATAACCTTCAAGCAGCGCGAAAAGTAAAGCGCTTAGACTGTCAAGAATAAATCAGACACTCTGAGAGGTTTTCCGTTAGATGCAAAAATAGAGAACCACTTCTTTAAATAAACTCGTCTTGCTGTGGTTTGAAATAAACTATCTCAGTAAATAGTGAACATGGACACGACTGTACGCAAAGAAGGGGAGTCTGACCGCAAATGTTTCATCTAATCATGCAAAAACTTGAATCCCAGTCTGCAAATAAAAAATAGAAACACGCAGACAAATGGGAAAAACACAGTAAATACACTCTCTTTCCCTTATATATCAATGGAAATATCTTCGCTGGAAGTGGTAGCTTGGATACATTCAACGGCAAAGGGTGATGCTGATGTCTCAATCACCATGCATGCTGGCGATGATCAGTCACCGCCATGCTTAACCTGGCCCACCACGACAAGTAAATGATAGGTTACACAGACTACAACTGTTTTCATTGAAACACATAGTCAAGGGTGTCCAACATAACCCCACGTAATGCAACTGGTTTTACAGTATTTAACACGAATAATCATCAGTAAGCGGTATTATTTTTCCAAATGCTGCCGTGGAGAGGACGGAATCGGCCCTTGTTCGAGGGAGGTGGACCAATTAGTGCAACTGACATTGAATGGTACTGCCAACAACATACAGTTGCCATTAAATAAAAATCTTATAACACAGGCTACAATACGGCTGCCATCTTTATGAGTGCCAGGTACATGCAAGGATAGTAGAACGTTAATTAACATCTCTTAAAGTGATGTGGATAGCTTTCAGCACAAGTGAGTATCTTGAGATCAGAAAAACGATATCTCTGAAGGACAAGCAGAAGGAGTATTATCTACCAGATTATTAGTTATTTACACATGGAGCTTGCTGTTCTGAATCAAAGGCGTGAACAGCGAAAACTGACAAACATCAAGTTGGACTATATGTATACAATGTTGGCAACTAGCTTGATCACTCATCCTTACCGTAGATGTTTGGAAGTTACGGATGACCAAAGCCTTGATATGGCAACCACAAAAATGTTCACAGGTTCTTCAATGTACTTTTCATCTAGTGTCTAAGTGATATTCTTGGTAGATCCTAATATAGATTTGGATTTGGAGATGAAGCGAGCCAAAAGCTTTACTTCTATATGGTCAAAAATCAAATCTAATTCGCTATATCCAATATTTGTCAAGCTGCGAGTGACAGATGAGGCCAGATTTATGGGGACTATGATACTTGTAGACCTTCTCAACCCAGCGTTGCCCTTAGAGAGCAACACCAGCAATAAGCTCTATTACTCGTTTACCCAGCTGAGTTACGTAAAGTGACAAGCAACAGGAACTGATGCGTATTAAATCGTAGAAACTATGGCGCTCCATGCCATAGATCGACGATATGAAGGAGAGTTTGTTTCGAGGTCTCGCCTTATCCCTAGGCTCCTATCAGAGTATATTTTGGGCTTACACAAGACCATTACCTTTCTACACCTAAATGTGAGCCACCTATTTCTTTCAGCTATATTTTTGACCTTCTTAAAGGAAACCCCAAAAGAATCTGTCGCCGAGACTATGGAACTTCTCCAGTTCTCTCAAATAGTTCAGACAATCCGGTGTCGGATTATACAGAATAAACCCGATATCCGAACGGACTGGTACCGTATTCAACTCGAATCTGCTAAGAGAGAGTTGGGGCACGTAAATGTATTAGACAGCTTACTGTTTCCGCTCCGTTTTGCATTAACGAGTTTGTAGCATGTGTACACCCGTTGCGAAAGAATCATGAAGGAATACAAAGAGCGGTGCGAGACACAATCAGAACGATTGAAACTTTTGAAAGCACAACTGGGCCGCTTTCATAGTGAGGCGCAATTGCAAAGAGTTAACAAACTGAAGGCAAATGGTATCAAAAATATATATGCTAGCTAACTGGTCTACTTTGTTACTAGCTTGCATGCTATGACCAGTTAACGTACGCAAGTTTGAATCTCTTCCATGCGATTGAGCTACTTGTGGACTGTGATATTGCAGAACGAGATCGTCGCTATCAAATCAAACTAGGTACCGGAAAACTTTGCACATAGCCCATGCGCCAACCCCCATTCCTCAGTTAAAGGGCAAGATTGCCGGAAAGCCTTGCAGGTGAAACTGCTACAAACGGAGGAAGTCCTTTCTTCCAGAGAGGTAATAGTAGTCCATAGTAGAGAACATGTAATAATAGCATAAAACGAAAAAGAGATCACTTCGCAAGAGAGCTGAAATACAAAACTTAAAATCTAATCAAGACGGAGAGCAGTACGATATCACCAGGTACGTGCAGGAACAGAACGGATTAAATATAATTCGTGTCATCGTACGTATGAACTCTAGAGAAAGCGCAAATGAAGCTACCTACAGAAAAGGACTGGAAAAGGGGCAACAGATAGAGGAAGTACAATCCTTGCAGGTAAATGCTTCCAAGCCAAGATATTCATAACGACAAACTCGTAGAGACAATTGGAGGAATATGAAGCCAGGATTGCAGAGTTTGAGACACGGGAGAAGAATTGGTTGTTGGAGAAAGAGAACCTACAAGAAAAGTTAAATGAACTAGAGGTATACATCTCTCATTACTTATTGAACTGCTCTTTTAGTCTTGTATTAGGTGCAATCGCATACCTTGCATTCCCAACAAGAGTTAGTAGAAAAGCTGCAAGTAAGATTTGAAAAGTTGACTCCATTCTGTGTCAACGAGCTGTATTAGAAGCGCAATAAAAAGCATGCGACACAGCTACGAGCCGAAATTCGTCGGTCAAAGATCCTAGAAGTAACTATATCGCCAATGGCATTAAGCTAAGTGGTAAAAAAAATTTTACAGGGAAAGAGACTGGAAGAAAACAGTTGGAACAAGATACGCTTAAAAGCTTCAGAAAAGGACCGTAATCTACTGCGAAGTTATCTTCAAAAGCTAAGAGAACATATACTGCGCAAAGAATATCTGGTTTATGCAGATTCCCCTTACAAGGAACCTCAAGATGAATCTCATATTACTGCACCGGATGCAAAAGGAAAATCTGCCGTTGTTTTAACCGACCACGAACAGAAGGAAACAAGTGGCGAAGAGCGAGCTGTACTGTCCGCAAAAAAGCGCAAAGAAAGCTTTCCCCTAGAAGAAGAATCTCATCCACAAAACGATGATACAGCTACGTATGCACGCTCCGCCGCCGTCATTCAGGTTAGCGATAGTTTACTGCCTATAAAGCAAAAGCTATAGTGGCTCATCTTTGATATAAAGCAGGAAGTTGGCGAGCCATGTGGTGTATCAAGAGAATACCATTCAGCAACTAGAGCTATTCCGGATTCTGGTCCGGCAATGACAGAAAGCTGCGGAATGGGGAAGAGAAAGAGACGCAGAATAACTAGACGTACGAATTCGCAGTACGTCCCTGATGGAGGACAGCTCAGTCCATTATCAGAGAACAATTAACCCAACATTCCATGGATCGGTCAAAGACACAATGGACTTGCTTAAATACTGTTTTCGAGTCAAAATAAAACATGAGCTTTCTCTGTTTCTCTCTTTTATCTTCAGAAATATGTTGGCTGCTGCATCTGGAGCAAGTTTCATGAGAAAGAGGCTATCGAAAGACGACACCACTGCACTAGCAGATATGACACAGCAGTTAAAAATGATACTCGACCGATTGCGAAAGCTTGTTAATCAGCGATCTACAATTATCGATCCATGGGCTGTAGACGTCCCTCAGGCTTATGAAACCTTAATGAGCAAGTTACCTAGAGGATTCGTACAAAATGATGGACATAGGGATCCATTGGATGTGACGAACGATCACTGGAGCGCACTGTTACAATTTCTTCCATGGATGGATCCGGAGTCGCAAGCACATGTACTTGCTGTAGCACAGTATGCGATGCGACAAGTGGCAGAATCCAAACAGCAAAGTGCTTCTAGGATGAGAAGTTCTCTAAGCTGTCTTAATCTACACGACCATGTCAGCAACCCAACCCATAAAAGAGCAGATGGATGGTTACCGCCGTCCTTCGAAATCTATACAATGCCTAAATCTCAGTATGCTGATCAATTTCTACCGCCGGCACCATCGGCTTCGGTATCAACACCCATTGTACAAGAAAAGCCAACGTTCAGACGATGGTTTAAAGGAAACAAGGTCGTTCCTTTACAACCGTCATCCTCCTCTTCTTCCTCCACTATTGGGAAAAGCAAGATGAAATTTTGGGTCAAATGAATCAATGTAATTAACTATGAATAAAACTGATGCTGTGTAGAAATGGATGTGGAACTTTTCGTTTGTTTTGGTATGCTGATCGGAACAAAGATGCACGTAATTCCTTGAATTACCTTTTGATTTGCTTGTTTTTCCGTACTGGATTATAATGCGTCGTATAAGACCTCTATTGCTTGTTTGTATCTGAGGATAATGGTTTATAACCCATAGCGACAAAAAATCGTTCTGTTGATTGCTTCCTTGATGCGTCTGGTTTCTCTTGCTTCACTTTCTCGAACATGGTTTGCAGTTTTCGACGGAATTGTACTTCGGTTCCCCCCATCAGGAACTTAAACAATGTGTTAGTTCATAGAAACATGAGTCTACAACAACACCTTTGCAATAAATGTGCCGCCAGGGGAGAGCACAGATTGGGCAAATAACAAAGAAGATTCGCAAAGTTCCTATTTCTTCTTAGCTTTTTGTGTCACGAAGAAAAGCAACTATCTTTGCGTTATCTAACCATGGATCTAGCGTGATCTGCTATATGGTTCCCAGAGAAGCTGGGTGCCATGTCTGAACAGACAACATCAACGCATTTGTCTTCCAGAGCGGCTTTAATCGCGGCTTGTGTTTTGGATCGTAGAAAGTTGCCTTGAATGACGGTAGCGCCTGGAACAGGATCCATGGGTAGCAGATCGACTGCGATTACAGTACCTTTCTTCTGTACCATTTCCACAGCTACTTGAGTCCAACCGCCAGGTGCAGCTCCACAATCTACAATGACTTGACCTCGGCGCAGAATGCGGTACTTCTCATTGAGTTGCAAGAGTTTAAAAGCGCTTCGTGCTCGGTACTGTTGTGATTTAGCAGCTTTCACGTACGGATCGCGTGCCTGTCGCTGTAGCCAGCCCTTTGAGGAAGTTGAATAAATACGACGTATAAAATTGCTCCACATAAAAGGTTGAAGATACCGCTCTCCGTCCAAAAGAATTTACGCTTAGCAACGGCTCCATCACCCAACCATATAAAAATGAAGTAAGCTGTAAATTCTTTCAACTTTCACACATATCGAGCGTAACGCATCCACTACGTCCTGACATATCCCACTGGTATGTATTAAAAAGGATATCGATATAAAAGAAAGCATAGAAGCAAAACAAATTCATTAAATCTATAGTTACTCATGGAAAGGAACATGGTATCTATACCTTCAGTCAAACATATATGCAGTTTTCAGTAGGACGGACTTGGGGTATTCATGAATGACGCCCGTCTTGACTTGTATATAATCGTAAGGTCTCTTCTCACCTCGTCTTGAACTTTATTTGTGTGTCAGTTTCTCTGTAAGCAGGTTAGTTTCAAGTAGAATTTGCTTCTTCTTTCTACATCCTTGTTGATCTTTATTACATATCAATAATCATCAACTCTTGCTGTTTGACTTTAATCCAGACCTGACGCTCTCTTTATTTGGTCCTATTCCACCATTGATGCAATATTTTGTTTCGCTTACTCTTTGCACAACCTTACTCTTTTGTCTTTTCACCTCATTTGGGGAATTTCCTCTTCCCCAACTATAAGTTAATGGGCACGACTTTTTACTTGTACACACAAACAAAATAGTATCGTGTCTAAGCACCCTTTCTAAAGAAGTTAAACTCAGCCATTAGCCGGCTCAGCACTTAGTTACATTCTCTCACACGTTTCCTCTGAATAGCTTAATTAGCTTCCATCATGGCGTTTGGATTCTTTTCATCAGTCTACAGTGATCAGGGAACCATGGACGATGGTAAATCTCACCGAAACAATCTTGTATTTAACCCATAAATCCACTAGGTAACTGGCAATTCTGTGGTCTCGACAGAATGCAACGTCTGTACGCCTTTGGTGCCTGGTAAACTAGAAAAAAGGAGACACGAAAGTATGGTTTCTTGACTGAATATGAATAGTTTTGTTGCAGGAATGCTCATATCCATTCTGGTACGCCGGCGATTTTTCTTTCATATTCGATAGTTCTCACCAGCCTTGTCATAGTCCACCCTGATGTTATTGACACTTAACGTGCCGGGCTTCGCCATACTTTACACTATTGGCAATTTGATCTCTATTTTCAGGTACGCTATTTCTTGCCTAAACGCCAATCCATGTACACTGACATGATCAATACGGTTATAGTTTAACATTTATCATCGGCATCCCCAAACAGATCAAAACTATGTTCGCTCCAGGTAACATCACTCTTTAACTCATCAATTCATTTAACCATGTTTGCTTTAGTACGTTTTTGGGCAACTACAATATACCTATCACTGCTTGTGCTTACTCTCGTACTATCTATCACGGTAAATCAACGCAGATCATAGCAATAACAATGAAACTAAGCAAGCCCAATTATAGTTAAAAAGCTTTGTTTTATCGATTATCTTGGTTATTATTCAATTCTGTGCACTTGTGTGGTATTCGTAAGTATTTTACTGATCACTTGAGCTTTCGAACTTATGTATAATTACACAGTGCGAGCTATATCCCTTACGGCCGGGAAATCATCAGTCGTTTCTTCGGAAGCTGCGTTACCTCGATTTAAAATTAAAAAAGGGAACAGGAGAAGAATGGCTATCCCAATCCAGTATTTGTAATTGTTTAATGAAAGCTTGGTTATTTTACTTCATATGGGAGCGGTTCGTCATTCAATCCAGCAAGGATATTATCTATGCACATGTTTGCCATCATTTCTCGGGTTTCAAAAGTGGCGCTCGCTACGAAGATACAGAGTAAGGGTTAATGAAACGACCGCCTTAGAATATCTGCAGTTCTTTACCGATATGGGGAAGGACGACGCAATTAGGTAATTCGAAAAGCTTATTATCCGTTGGTAATGGCTCGGGTGTTGTAACGTCCAGACCAGCCGCTGCAATCACGTTTTCTTCGAGAGCACGAACTAGCAATTACGCATATATTTAGAAGGAGATATATACTGAGAAATGGAGCTTACTTAGATCATCTTGTTTGACAATGTCACCTCGTGCTGTGTTTACGAAGACCTATTCACGATGTCAGATCCATGCAACGAGTAGCTTGATACGGAATTACCGCTGTCTTCTTCATTTTTGTGAACGCGTCGTAATTGAGCATATGCTTCGTTTCTGCGTTCAATGCACAACAGACTACGACATAATCCGACTGGTTCAGCAGTGTATCAAGAGGGACAAACTCAGCGTTCAACTGTTCTTGAGCTTCGACCTTTTCTGTCCGGCCGGAATACAAAACACGGCTGATGCCAAATGCTTTGAGACGACGTGCCACTGCTGCACCGATGCGACCCAAACCGATAACACCCAACGTTTTGCCTGTGAACTGTGACCCGCATAACCAAACAGGGCCCCATTCTTTCCACTTGCAAGTGGGATACAAACGATGAGTTTCCTCAACTAATGTAAGGTTTTAGGTCTTACCTCTCCCGTCTCAGCAGCCCTGATAGCCTGTACTTGTATTTCAATTTAAAAAAATACCATTTCTTCGAAAAGAGTTACCTCTTTCATCCTTCTTGCTGCTGCAAGGATCAACATCACGGTCAGGTCGGCTGTGGCATCGGTCAAAACATTAGGTGTGTGTCCGAGCTTTACTTGTCTTGTTCTCAAGGCTTCCATATCCACATGATCGTAACCTACGCTCATGGTAGCCACGACCTTAAGCTGGGATCCTAGATATGCATCTGAGGATTAAACTGAGTCCAAGCCAAACTGCGTTTACCCGCAGCCTCCAGGAATTCCGCATCAATTTCCTCCGTCAACAAGCAAATGACCGCATCAATGCCTGCAGTTATGTGAATTTTAGCTCACAATACAAAAAAATACCACATCGATGTGATACCCTTCACTTGATCCAACAGAATCGCTCTGGGGATAACTGTATCTTCATGCCATTGTACCAACTCGATATCAAGGGAGTCAAGTCTTGCTTGTGCTTGAGGAGGCAACTTGCGAGTAACCAAAACCTTGTGAACCATCGATGCGAAAGAAAAAATAGGAAGGCAAAAGGAAAAAAGGAAAAGTACGAGCGGGACTCGCTACGCGCACCCAAAAAAATGGCTCTCAAGTGAACTCAGCAAAACGATTGGATGCCATTGAATCATTTTAACCTACAACCGCCCCGGAAGTGATGCCTCACTGTGCCGAACAGAAGAGCTGGATAGTGGTTGCGAATTAATGTCACATAATTCATACGATAGACAGCTATTACTCTTCTTCTAAGATTACATTTCATTCCTTCTCTCATCTTGGTTTGTCTCTCAACCGTCTTGACTCGGCCTGACGTTTACACTACTTGAAATACGTCCATATCACAAAAACGGGAGAGTCCTATCGGTTGTAGCTGTATAAGGAAAGCTACTGCAGTCATCGCGTGTCAGCGATGTTTGTGATCGGAAGAAATGGCTCTAACAATTTTTCATTAATGAAAGAGTGATGAACGTCGGCGGCAGATAATGATAGGATGCATTAGAAACAGAGCATAGACAGAAAGGTCAAGTTAGCAAGTGGACTCACACCATTTTCAGAACTATGTTGATTTTTAAGCACTCATAGCTTCAAAGCCAATAGATTCCTTTGCCTTTCATGTTTTTGAAGGCAAAACAAGTATTGACAGGAGAAGAAACGAAAATTAAGAAGGCAAGGAGATACCGTTCAAGAAGATGTAGAAAGCGCGTACCTGCACCATGGCTGCAAAGATACTATATGAAGTATATGTGCCTTATTGACGGCGTAGGTCTTATTGCCATCTACACAGCATAGGCTCATACGTTCTTTGCACTAAAAAAATGCTTTTCTTGTAGAAATCCGAGCGTTGACGCAGAATTTAGAAGAAAAAGGTCACACTTATACCGCAACTGTTTTCGAGGAATATGAGGGTCTTGTGAGCATCGATTTTGGCAAACCTTTTGCGCGTAATCTTTCTTTATATCATTTGCACGGGAAGGGCAACGTTTTCAATTTACCAGCAAGCGGAACAATCTGTATGCAGGAAACCCAACGAACGCCACTTGACTTCAGGGATGTCCAAGTACGGCATAGGCATAAATGATGACAAGGCAGCCTTGAGCTGTGGATCCCAGCAGTTGAACCTGGCCAAGCATCTAGCACGTATCCGGGTGCAGCAGAAGAAGACTCATGGACTACGCATATGACAGTTTTACTAAGCTAGCTTACTCATGTGCTGACGTTGACATCGACCCCAGAGCGATAAATAGCAAGCAGTTTCCCGGCCAACATCTGCAAATTAGTTGTTTACAGCGTTAGTTAACTAGAGATTACTCATAATTCTCGAGTTATTTCACTTTCTTCGATTTTTATTTATTTTATTTTCACTTTTAGCTGCTTAACCTTGCCAAATATTTTAAGAGGTTACTGAATTTGCGGATCCAGCAAGAAATCTCATTTTACAACGGTCAAGATCAAATCGGAAATCTTTTATTTGTTTTTGCTGTAGTCTCAATTCTTTTTATCTCGTTTTATGCGACTGTTTCATTATGTTCTTTCAGTACCCTACATAAGTACTACTGTGGTTAGAAGGGACTTATCGTGCTCTGGTGCAGTCTTGCCCTTTTCAGGGTACGATGTGTGTAGGTTCAGCGAACAGATTCGTAAGAGGATGGCTATGCGTGACAGACGGATTATTCTTGAACTCTGCCGGTAGCATCACGACCCCGAAATTCATTTAAACAAAACATTGGTGCCTTTTTATTGTTATGATACAGTAGATTCTCGATGCCAAAAAAAAAAAAAGAAAAAAA
>MZZL01000384.1:318056-398511 GCA_002749535.1 Apophysomyces variabilis | reverse complement strand
AAAAAAAAAAAAAAAAAGAAAAAAAGATTGGTAAACAACATTCTTTTTTTTTTTGGATAAGCAAATGCTTCTTGATGCAAGAAACTAGCAGCCAATAGGAAGGTTCCTGCTCAGTAAAGAAACAAGGTTTGATATAAGAATGTATTGTTTCGGTCGTATGGAAGTTATTGTTATACTAATAGTATGCTGTAAATTGAAGTATTCAGTTTTCCTTAAGATGCATGTAGGCATTGCTTGTTTGGAGAATGGCAGTGAAAATAAACTTCCCATTGCTGGAATAATAGTTATCGCTGACCTTCAAGTTTGCCCATACATGCTTAGGACGCTAATGGCTTGTTTTATGTCAAGGTTTCATACTTTGGTCATTCGGTTATTTATTCCTCTAAGCTAATGCCTTTAGATTGTAATAGCTGCCTGTGTTCTAGCGAAATTTGCATGCACTTAGGACCCGTTGTCGTTGACAAGAACCGGCTTTTAAATGATTCAAGAGCCTAAAAGCCCATGCTGCTGTGGCCTGTAAGAGGAGCAACTAACAGAAAGAAACATTGCTGTCACAGATTGTAGTGTTTTTTTCTATCTCTTTATCGTTATATAGTGGAGCGCACATACACAGTGATTCGATTTCTTTGCGAAACGAAAACAGCCAATGGGCTTGTCTATTCGCACCACTAATCCGTGCCAGGCACAATATCAAATCTCGCTAAAACGATATACGTTAACCTAATCCGCACCAGGTAAGTGACTTAATGAATTTTGTACTCGGGAAGCCTTTTTGTCTAGAAGCTTTCGTATTATAATCTTGACCATCAAACAAGATCGTTGATTTTCACTATAATGCAGATATTACGTCCGATCAATTCCAAGCTTCCTATATTGTACTCTATCTGACATGGAAGGCTCCTCTGACAGACATCGTTTACTTCTTGTATACCCATGTTTTCCTTGTCTTGCTTAGTTGACAAGAGTGAGAACCATTATTATGAATCCGTTTCATATCATCAACATTAACAATAATACTTGTGAACAATAATACTCAGCGTCAATTCAACGTTGTTTATTTGTATAGTGTAAAGCTGTTGCTAGTCTCTGTTCTAAAATGTGGAGAATTGGCACTGACGGGTAATATAGTGGTTGTTTCTGTCGCTGTATCCGATGCCTTGGGCCGCTGTCCAATGCATGATGAGCAAAACTTAAAAAATGGGACGATGTGCAAGCAGACTACTACTTCTTAACAGAACCGCAGTTCCTATGGTTAGCAAATACCAATCAAAATAAATAAGCTTTTCACAAGCTATCGTGTTTCATCGGTAAACAAAGTGACCGTGTTGCAGATGTTACTAATAGGTACGACCCCGTCTTAGCAGATGGATTCATATTTCTAAAAAATCTTTAAATCAACTTGAAAATGGGACAATATTCTTTTTGCATTAGCAGCTTTGCAAGTCGCTGAATCAAACCCCTGTGCTTTATCTTTCCCGTACTGGGGATTGGGAATTAAAAAGCTTACAGCCTGCCTTTCGTTAGGCATGGAATTCGCTTTGTCTGCTTGCAGAAGAAGCACCTCTTTCGGGGAGGTGCAGGTGAAAGCAAAAATGCTGTGACTGACGTCATCTGTTACTGGCGAGAGGTAGCCAATTCGAGTTGTGAGTGGTCGAAGCAGTTATAATACCGTTTATACAGGCTAAATTTTTTTTATTTTGCCAACAGCTAAAAAATAAGAAAATTCTTTCCTTTTCATTTGGACTACAAAGTCGCAATCAGCATGAGGTAAACGCAACCGATGTAACAAGGTATATAAACGCTCATTCATTTTCCCTTATAGCAACGAACCTTTGAAAGAAATTCAGGACAACGAGATCGAG
The DNA here is from genome assembly GCA_002749535.1 of Apophysomyces variabilis. NCBI lineage: Eukaryota > Fungi > Mucoromycota > Mucoromycetes > Mucorales > Mucoraceae > Apophysomyces > Apophysomyces variabilis. Next base: position 396,649 of record MZZL01000384.1, on the reverse strand, counting down.
GTAAAAAGGATAACACGGCAAAGGTACCATCCGGAATCTGACATTTACCGTTTCTGTCTTAGTCCAACTGGGATGAAGTTGTCGACAACTTCGATAACATGAACCTCAAGACCGAGCTTTTGCGTGGTGTTTACGCCTATGGGTAAGTCTTGTCATCGGCGAATCAATGTGTGTGTCAGATGTTCGGTTTTACTGATAAACAACAAAAACACAGTTTTGAGCGTCCCTCCGCTATTCAGCAGCGTGCTATTATGCCCGTTGTCAAGGGTCATGATGTGATTGCTCAGGCTCAGTCCGGTACCGGTAAAACTGCTACCTTCTCGATCTCCATCCTTCAATCGATCGATACGTCCTTGAAGCAGACCCAGGCACTTATCCTGGCTCCTACCCGTGAATTGGCTCTGCAGATCCAGAAGGTTGTCCTCGCTCTTGGTGACTTTATGGGCATTGAGTGCCACGCTTGTATTGGTGGTACCAATGTGCGTGAGGACATTGCCAAGCTCCAGGCCGGTTGCCACATTGTCGTCGGTACCCCCGGTCGTGTGTTTGACATGATCCATAACCGTCGTGCATTCAACACCGACGCCATGAAGATGTTTGTGTTGGACGAAGCTGATGAGATGTTGTCCCGTGGTTTCAAGGAACAGATCTATGACGTTTTCCAGCTCATGCCCGGCAACACTCAGGTTGTGTTGCTTTCTGCCACCATGCCTGCCGATGTCCTTGAGGTCACCACCAAGTTCATGCGTGATCCCATCCGTATTCTGGTTAAGCGTGATGAATTGACCTTGGAAGGTATCAAACAGTTCTACGTCGCTGTCGACAAGGAAGAGTGGAAGCTCGATACCCTCTGCGATTTGTACGAGACTGTGACCATTACCCAGGCCGTCATCTTCTGTAACACCCGCAGAAAGGTCGACTGGCTTACTGAGAAGCTTCACGCTCGTGAATTCACTGTTTCTGCTATGCACGGTGACATGGACCAGGCTCAACGTGACGTTATTATGAAGGAATTCCGTTCTGGTTCTTCCCGCGTTTTGATCACCACTGATTTGTTGGCCCGTGGTATTGATGTTCAACAAGTGTCCCTTGTCATCAAGTAAGTTGCAATTACCAGACATGCGATAAGCGGTATCGGATTGCATACTCATAATTCTACCTCTAGCTACGATCTTCCCTCCAACCGTGAGAACTACATTCACAGAATTGGTCGTGGTGGTCGTTTCGGTCGTAAGGGTGTTGCTATCAACTTTGTTAGCAACGAGGATGTCCGCATGATGAGAGTAAGTGTCTCAATTTTTTTTTCCTTTGGAAGGGCTTAAGATGAAAATGAAATCTGACAAATGCTATTTTTTAGGACATCGAACAATTCTACAACACCCAAATCGAAGAGATGCCCTTGAACGTCGCTGATCTTATTTAGATTGTATAGTCCACCTTCGTTTTAATGTAAAAATAAAAAAGAAGCAGTAAAAGTGAAGTATTTCAATCTGTTCGGACTACTGCTGTGGTTCATTTTTAACGGATGACTTTGAACCTAACCATCCATTCATGTTTTGGTTTAGGTAGGCTTATTTCCATGCATGTTTCTTTTACCTGATGCAGATGTAGGGGGTGGCTGGGATGTTCCAGATGGTTGTGTCGGTTCAGATTGCCCAGTAGACGGTTGGGTGTATGGATGCTGAGCAGCAAGCTGTTGCAATTGAAGTTGATACTGCTGCATTTGTTCTGGTGTTAACTGAGGATCGCTTTCAGTATGGCAGATGAATCATTGAGTAGAGGCTTACTTGTGATAGCTGTGAATAGTATGCAGCAGGATCAATCTATCATTGATTAAGTTATCTTGTTTCTATGAATAGACTGGTAAGCAACTGACCTGGGTAGAAGCGTATTGTGGCATGCTTGGTTGTTGATAATATCCAGCATAAGCAGTTTGGTCGTAGACTGGATTGGTTGGCTAGATTTATGTGTATAAGTCTACTTTGCTTATAGAGTGTGTTATGCTTTTTACTCTGATTGCTTCTTCCCGGGGCACGATATCGATCAGGAAGTCGCACATGTCTGTCTTGGAGATGGCGGTTGCGATATCGGATCTTTGTAATGTACGCCGTTTGTTTTCTTCAGCATGCACCCTATGATACCTGTGTGAATGCAGCCGATCTTTGTTTTTCTCCGTTTTAACCTCTCTTATTCTTTTTTCCATACCATGCGCGTTTTGTTAATTCTGTAATAAAGATCTCGCATCCTTTGGCAAACAAGATCGGGGCCTATTGTGGATGATGTATTGATTCCCAGCTCACCAGTGATTTGCGATCTCTTTTTTTTCCTCTTTTGCCCTCTCACCTCAGCACTAATCATCTGGAAGGATTCTTTTTCAGTTTGCTTACTAGCTTTTACTTATCTTTACTACTTTACCTTGACATCTTGATCAGTCTTCATCACCTTTTTAATTCTTGCCAACGGCAAAGGGTGATTCTTGAAATCAGAGTCAAAACTTTCTGCCTGAGCTATTTGTTCCTGCCAGAATCTACTCAAATCAAACATGGGATGACCTCCAGGTACAGTGCCTGTGACAACAGTATGTTGAGTATGCCCAGGTGCTGCGTGTTGTTGGAATGGAGGCGCTGCTTGTGGAGGCGGGTGCTGCACGATAGATGCAGTTTCTGTTACTGTTGGCTGAACTCCTGCTTCTTCTGATTGCTGCGGATTAGGTGCTTGAGAAGCCATGGTTATCTTTGATAGGCGCGTATAGGGTTAGTTTTTGCTTGACTAGCGCGATTTTCCTGGTGGGACTTGTTACAGGATTTTGTGGGATAGCTCTTCGGGAGAATTTACTTAAGACTGCGGAATTTCAAATTGCTGAACCGCCATGTGCATAATAAGTGCTATTGTGGACTTACACATTAGCTGCCTGTATCCAATATTATATCTATCATGGAAACTTAACAGCTTGCGATTACACATTCTATGCTAGTTAACAATGGAAAATCTCAACGGTACTGCACAGCGTATGATGCATGAAAGAATCAATCAGTTTATATGGCACAAAGTCAGAAATAGAATCTGACAATCTTATCATGATGCTTTCTTAAAAGTATAATATAGGCAATGAAATGAAAATTGTTTATTGTATCCATCATAAGTGTGAGACTGATTAAGACAGGGATGTCATTGGAAACAGAGACTTTCGGATGACCCATATGGTTAATTCCCATCCTACTATTGATTACAAGAAAGCAGGACGATTACAAGGCTTTGTTTGTTTGTATTTTGTTTTCGTCTGCTATTGCTTACACATGAAACTACCTGTATTGAGCAAGGCACACAAAAACAGTGATAAGCTTTTCTCGATTTAAGATGCCAGATGAATAGTGGTTTGGGTAAAAGTCGTAAAGCGGAAAGGACCGTCTTTTTATTTCGAAAGTGTTACTCTGCCTTGTATGCAAAGCGTAGTTGGCCTTTCTTGACACTCTCCGTTGCGTACCGCAAGAATCCAAGAGCTTTCTTATTGTTATTGCAACATTCAATTTCTTGGATCTTGTCCTCTTTATTTTGAATGTCGTAGAAGCTATGTTGATCCACACTAATAATTGATATTCTCGAATCCACTGCGTTTTCTGCAACATGCGAGCTTCCTGCAAACATGCTTCACTTTTAGTCTGTTTCAAAACGTAGGTTGTACTCTGATCCTGATGTCCTTTGATAACATAACCAAGACATTTACAATATGAGCCACGTTTGCGTTAATGCGCCAATTCTTTAAGAATTTCCTCTGCTCCGTCCGCTTTCAGCTTGTTGGCAACGGACACGCCCAACTGAATCGCGAGCTCTTCTTGTTCCTTAGTATCTTTCCCGCTTTCTAAGCTGATTTCCTGCTCTGATTCCACTACGTTCTGACCATCAACACTAGCCACCAATCCTCGGAGTTTAAGTACAGATCCTTCCAAGCTCGTGTTGACGCCAATCGGCACACTGCAACCACCTTCCAGAGTTCGCATTAAGGAACGTTCACTTAGGCAACGAAGGCGTGTTTCACGGTGATTCAACCCTTCTATCAAAGCAATGCAGTCCGCGTCGTTTTCACGGCACTCTACACCCAATGCACCTTGAGAAACAGCATGCAATGATTCAGATGGTTCGAGAATTCTTGAAATACGATGTCCTTGATTCAAACGGACTAGGCCAGCCACGGCCAAAATAATGGCGGCATACTCTCCCTCTGGATTGTCAAGCTTTGCCAACCGTGTGTTCCTGCCAACAATGGTTTCAGTCAACTGCTGAACATTGATAATTATGAACCTACAGATTCCCGCGCTACTCATGTCGAAGGGACACATCATGGTTAATTAGCGACATATATCTTGTATGCGCACGGACACCGTTCTCCCATACTTACCACGTCTTTGAATACCAGGCGAGGATAGTTTCGTTTAAGTTGAGCAACGCGGCGAAGGCTACTCGTTCCAATCACAGAGCCGTCGGGTAAAGTAGACAAAGTATGACCTTTGAAGCGTTCAGACAGGACCAAGGCATCATTAGGATTTTCACGTTCCATGATGGCACCGAGGAACATTCCCGGAGGTAAAGTTGTTGGTAAGTCTTTTAAGCTATGGACCACAAAATCTACGCGTTTGTCTTCTAATGCGACTTCTAGCTCTTTGGTAAACAAAGCTTTTTCGCCGATCTTGCTTAGCGCTACGTCCAAAATACGGTCGCCAGTAGTCGACATGGCTTCAATTTTGAATTGGTGCTCGGGATACATCTTCTGCAAACAGTCGCGCACATGTTCAGTCTGAACCATGGCAAGTTGCGACTTGCGTGAACCGATGGTATAGGTCTTGCCAGTGACGGAGGTCATGTCAATAAATGGATAAAGTCAACCCTGCAGATACCACGAAATGACAGTCGCAAAAATAACGGACCTTTCGAGTGGTCGCACAAGAAATGCTTTGACCCTCCGCTTAAAGGCTATGGGTTGAATAGTTTTTAACTCGTTTGCAAAGTTTATGTTCTCGTACATAATGAAAGAAGTAAACCATTCTACAGGAGGTATCTGCGCCAGGCTACCATGACAATTTTTGGCTGTCTGACGACGATGATGAAATCGGAGACCTATTGGCTCAACAGATGAGTAAAAATGCAAGCTCCATTTATTCTGTTAGAGGATGTAAACGATAACTTTGTACGCATGTGCGTACCAATGGACATAGACTGTCTAGGGGATTTAATGGAAGAATATCCCTTCTTGAAATGACACACGACGCAAGGCTCAATCTGGAAGCTATTCATCCAAAAGCCTGCGCTCCGTCCAAAGGATTTCAAATCGTGATAGTGCTTGGTTGAGAAAGGTGAGTAGCCGTTGACTTCAATGAAGATCATAATAAAACGATACTTAGCTAGGGTCAGATAGTGACCACCCGATACACATATAGATGAGCGATTTGCTCAACTGGACCTGCTTTCATGACAATCGGATCAGTTTCCGACAGCATGCAAGGTGAAAGAATTTGGATACATGCATCCGGAAGCAACCAAATGCAGAATCTTAGACTACTGGTATTTCCCTATGTGAACATGTGGCGCTCTGGCCATCATGATTTGTTTAGCGGACTTTCACAAACATCAAATCAATGCCTCACCGACCAGTGGCAGTGCACCATGGTGGCTTGTCTATCTTGGACGTAATTGGTTATCCTGTACCAGTAAATGCTGCTACGGCTTCACTCACATGGTCTCCATTTTCAAGGCTGTTTGGCAAAACGATGTAGAAGTCATTCGAAATTTAGTAGATCTCGGCTCAGGGGTTCGGAGTGCCACAATGGTTCCGAAAGAGGATCAGCGAAGACTCGTACAATATCTCAAATCGACTGGCCAAAAATCATACAATCTCAATAGACGATCCATAAAAGGGCGGACAGCTTTGCACTGCGCTATCGCCTGGAATAGAGTTGACATTGCCCGGATACTGATTGAAAGTTCACTTGTCAATGTCAATTTACAAGATTGCGAAAGCGGCTGGACCCCGTTACATAGGTACAGACTGTGAATTAAAGAAATACCACATATCGATTTATGCATAGTGCTCTGTATTTGGGCAACATAGAAATTGCTATAATGTTAACACGCCGGGACGATCTTGACTATACAGTCAAAGTAAGTCGAGATAGGACGGTTACCGATTCGGCTAATACCCCATTGAACAGGATTGGGATGGATTTCGACCTTTAGAATTACTGAGCACAACAATGGATGATATGGCTCCAATAGCTACTTCCTTAATAACTGAAGAGGACGTCAGAGTCACGGAAGATGAAAGATCGCCAAATCGAAAGAAGATGACGTACGTAGGCGGCACAGATCTGTATTCCTGGGGAGTGAATACCAACTACGTTTTGGGCCATCCAGATTCCGAGAATAGGACATATCCCGAACGTGTTCCGCTGGACCTCGAGTCCCAACGTAACCCGTACATTATGAAACGACCTAACTACGTGATCCAATCTATGCACCTATCGAAATACCATATGGCAGTAATAACTAGCGAACGTATTCACAACCTGCTCGTTTGCGGCTTTGGTCGTGGTGGCCGATTAGGAACAGGCGAAAGATCGGATGCACAGTTGACGCTTGTACCAGTTCCATGGTCTGAAAGGATTGTTGCAGTTGCGCTGGGACGTGATCACACAGTTGCTGTGACAGAAAGCGGTAGCGTCATTACGTTTGGCAGTAACAAATATGGGCAACTTGGTAAGCGATCCAGACTGTAAAAGAAAGTATATAGTTAAATGGCAGATAGGGTACGAGATTGAAGGCGCCACAGATGACCCTGTGCAATTTTCACCTCGGAAAGTACAAGCGCCTGCTCTAAAAAAGCAACAAATTATTGGGGCTGCGGCTTCGAGGATACATTCTGTCGTATATACGTTGACCGATGTATTTACTTTTGGTCGTAATGAGGGTCAACTGGGTAAATAGAGAGGTGCTAAAACCGGTGAAATTTTGGCTATTGACTCCTTCTTTTTATGTTTATAGGATATCATCATTCAGGGGATGATATACACCAGGTCACTCCACGAAAAGTTGCATTTTCAACCGAGATTTTGCAAGTTGTTGCAATAGTAGGTAATGGGCTGGTACGTCAACGTACTTATCTTTGCTTGGCAGGAAAACGCGACAGCAGTGTTGCTAAAATCATATGAGGTGTTGGTACTCTCTAACTTTACCCAGCATAAGATTAGGTAACTTCTTTTCTGTCTCGCTCCCTAAGTAGACACTAATCGTATTTGCAGTTTCCCAATGACTCGATTTGCATCCAATATACAAGTCCATAGATCTCTAAATAGCCATATTGAGAAGTTGTTTGCTGGTGACGGTGATCAATGGGGGGCCATTTCGTCAACCGGTGATATTTATTTGTGTTCCATGAAATCCATCAGTCGGCAGAGTGAAATGGGAAATGGAAGACAGAGGAAAAAGCCCGTGGAAGTTTATATAAATCATCCGAAGAGGATCTGGACTCTTACGAAACCGCATCTTGCAGCACGAGACGCATGTATTGGACAAAACGGGGAAATTATTCTTTGCACAGAATCTGGCAACGTATTTACAGGCGCACCTCTAAAGGATATTAACGAGGGTAACTATAAATTCACCTTGATACCTCATTTGCATCGATGCATTCGAGTGCGTGCGAATGCTAGCGGTGCATTTATGGCATTGCGCACGGAATACAAAGCACCGACGCCTTCAGTCAAACCATCGACACTTGCAAAGGACTTGGAACTATCACTGCCACATTTACGGGCTATGAGATTATATCAGACAGACCACCAGGGTAGTACAATACATGACGGGAAACCTTTAAGGAACGGTGTCGAAGAAGGTCACCACGATGATAATAGCTTTATGTTATCGTCAGAAGAGAAACTGCAAGGATCTGTAGGGTGCATCTGGAAACAGGCCGAAATGCTTTCTGAAAATGACGACACACTTGATGTTTCGTTCCTTGTTCAAGGCAGACGCTTGTACTGTCATCTTAACATCCTCTGCTCCCGCAGCAATAATTTTGAAAGGATACTCGACGGCACCATCCAGGATCCGCGCCTGCTTGTTAATAAACGGGCAAGTCGCATAGAGATAGATGTGAAGCAATGCCATCTTGAAGCCTTTTTGCTTTTTCTCGACTACTTGTATACGGACAAATATCACCATCCGATGGACGCATTCTATAGGTCACCCTTCCTCTGCCAGGAACAGGCATCAACAGTTACGCCGGCCTCCGTGCAGAAAGATCTCTTAATGCTAGCACAGTCGTTTGGCTTACCTCTGTTATACGACTCTGCGCTATCCTCATTCAGTCACAAGCCTCGGTCATCGCTTGCTGTTGATATGGAACGCCTTCGTCACGAGACAAAAAGCGCGGATACAAAGCTTTTATTGAAAGGTGGTGATCTTTTATGCCATGAGGTCATTGTACGTCAACGATGCCCATTTTTTGAAAAATTGCTATGCCCCGGTTCTGTATGGGTTGAAGATCGGAAACAGGCTCGGAAACGTGCTAATGCTTCAAACCATATTGAGATCCGTATGAACCATATACATAAGGAAACAATGGAGCTTATATTGCGATATCTGTATACTGATCAAGACGATACAAAACTTTTTAACGATGTCAAGAAACAAACAACGGAGGAGATGATTCACTATTTTTTAGACATACTCTGTGTTGCAGAAGAGTTATTGCTCCATCGACTGAAGAATTTGTGCGAACGCGCATTAACCAAGTTTATATCATTGCGGACCGCAGTCCCTCTGTTAGAGTGGGCCGATATGTATTTAGCTGCGCAGTTGAAAACTGGATGCCTATCATTCATTGCCGCTAACTTACCTTCATATCTTTCCTCAGGGTAAGCTCTTCACTATTTACTATTTTGGTATGATCTAACAAGCTCTATGAATTTGAAGTGCATTTTTAAACAAAGAAGCTTTAATCCATGATTTGGAAGTGTATATCCGTCGACGACAAGCAGAAAAGGCGCCATATGTACGATGTCAACAGGCGTGGAAGCCGCACTCAGACTTTCCGTTGGACATACAAGATGAGGAATTCTCTACGTCTCTATATACCCTTTCACGGGAAGATAAGCCTGTCATCACCAAGTACACCGACCAACTCGTGACGTTATACCCCAAGCAGAAAAACGGTTACACTGCAGAAACTCCTAGTCGCGAAGAGATTGGCAAGGTTGAGTTGTCTCGCGAAAAGTCATCAAATCAACGGCAGAAAACCAAAAACTTCGTAGACGTCAACGACCAGCATAGACAGAAAAAAGACGAAGCTGCAGCGTCTATAGATATAAAGAAACCGGTTCCAAGAAATGGTCGCCAATGTAGCTGGGTTGAGACTCTCGCTAGCGGATCTGCACAGTGAGTATTATTTAGAAGATGAGGATCTATGTGAGAATAACTAGTTCAAAACAGATACGAAAAGCCGTCGTTAAGACAAATATTAGAAGAGGAGCCCAAACAATCAAAGAAGGGTTTGGAATCGTCAATAACTGGAAAGGTAGCTTGTGCTTGCTGTCCAGTGGTAAATGATTCTTAAATATGGCTATACCTAGATATCCAACCCATACATTCCGAAAAAGATCTCTCAGAAAGAGAGACGCAAGCTTCAGCAACAAGAAATGGCTAATATTCTTGTTGCAGTATCTACACCGAAGCCTATATGGGGAAAACCGGTTGCCGTTGAGAGTAGTATGGATAAAGCCAAGACAGTAGACCCACCACGCTTGAAAATTGAGGACAGATCCATTTCATCACCACAAATCTCGACAAGTTCATCTGATGAAAACCACAAGGGAAAGAAAGTGTAAGTTGATCATCATATCACGCAGAATAGCTAATGCATGGCGTACAGCTATGTATCAAAATCCTTCTTCGATAAGCCAAGCGTATCTGAACGTCACCCATATGAGAACCAAGCCGTGACAGTTTTTGATCCCTTCCGCAGCATTGGGCCAACGTTTAGTATGACTCCAGTTCGCCGATCTTCAAGACAGCAGGCAACAGGTGGAAAGGATCCGTGTATCGAGATTAGTAGAGTACAGTCATTCCATTCAATTCAGCAACAACAAGAAATCGAGGACAACTGGATCAAAGGCAAACGGCATAAAAAGAGCCTTGTTCAAATTCAGACGGAAGAGAAAGCCATTGAAGGGCTTTCGGAGTATTATCTCCAAACTATTGAAACTGGAAGTGGCGAATGGTTCGAAATCATAAGAAAGGAAAGATTTTGTTGAAGGAATGGCCGTACGCTGGCTTCCAGATTGCTACTGTTCTATTTAATTAGTAATAACATATTACGCCACATAAATCTATTCTGATAGAATATCATTGTAGAATTAGCTTGATGTAATTAAAATTTAACCTATAATGCAAGAACATAAGCCGACAGCTCGTACGTCTTGGCGACACCGTGTTGATTCCTACAGATACTTCCAGCTAAATATAGTAAATGTAGTTTAGAACGTATTTAACGACGCAATTACACACTTCCAGTTGTCTTAAATCATGAATAAATAGAAGGATTAAATCAATATCAAAATCAGACAAGAAACAAAATTCAATCACAAAGTTAAGAAGAACAAGATTTCGATTGACATTAAAGATGAGCCGTTGGATAATGAACAGGTTTGCATTGCAATAGAGGTGAAAAGTGAGCTAAGAATGTATTGAGTAAGAGGATCGGAAGCAGCCTAGACGACATCCCAAAAAGAAAAAAAGTGCTACGTTAATGTTCGCTTTGATTAATCGTCAACCTGGCAGTACTAAAAACGTTCCAAGAAGTGTCGTCGCGCTAGTCTGTGCTGGAAATCCAACGGTCAGATGTATTATACAAAGCAAAATAAATCGTAAAATCTATGGAAGGTAACTCTAACACTGCAAACCAGCCGCATTGCATGTGTTACAATACTATTTAAGTTTACTTTGCTCTAGCACTCTTTTGTTCATCATAGCAAACATCATAGTATCACAATGCCTGGTATTGTTCATAATGCATGGAACAACTCATTCTCGTGTCACGACCCCATTGTTTTCCGGTGGATCCAGTGAATGATGTCCTAAAATCAGGGACGTGCATTTTACCAAGTGGCTGTCATTTGGATTACTTTTCCCAAGTCGAATACGCCAACCAGGATGATAATGTTCATTGTCATATAGAACCTAAAAATATTTATTCCTCATTTGATGTACCCTCTTCTGTTTTGTATGTACGTTAAATGTGTCTGGAACATTCCCCTTCTTCCACATTAATATGTATGAACATGACATCAGTCACGACGGACATACCTTGTCATTATGCCACTATAAAAAAGTCTTATAGATCAATACCTAATAATACTATTTTCACCCTTTATTGTCTGCAGAATTTTATAGAATTACTTCTTCTATGACCACACCACAACCTTTAAGCTAATTGCGGTTACTGAAGCTGGAAAGCATTCAGTATGAGCATCTAGATGTCAAACGATGTTTTGGCGTTCCTGGCTCTGAGTGCTCGACTTAATTATCTATCAACAGATCCTGTTGAGAGACATTACCCTTTCACATTCATAGTAAGTTATTCTGCCAGATAGAAGCTATTACCTGTATGACTTCTTTACTGGTTGAGCGAGGGCTGTTGAAGCACGGAGACAAGTATGACGTCCGCAAATCCATGGCGATAATGTGAATTTAGATATGAAACAATCATATCTGATGCAGTTACTATTACTGTTCTCGCATCCATACAGCTCTTTTTTTACATTGACAACATCGGATGGGCCTTTGAAAAAGAAAGTCATGGTCATGGTGTCGTTTTCAAAGCTACCGATAATCTGTCGAGGAAGTCCTTTGCCTTCTTTGGATTTCCTCTTTGGCTTTCTATGTTTCCCTCGACGGCTCGCCCCGTTGAGCATCGGCGTCTCCGAAAAGAGTGCGTTCACCCTGGATGTGGTATGATATTTGTAAGTGTCTGATTGATACATTAGTTAATGATTGCATACTAACGATATGGTCGCTTAACAACGCACGAATGCTGTTGGATTTTTGATTTTTCATGTACGTCTTTTCTCATTGATGGGGTCACGTTTATGCGTATTCCTTTCCTTGCAGAGTGTCCATGATATCAATGGCGTAAGGGATTCGTTGTTTATCTCCACTCTTCCCTACTCTAATATCCATATCTAAACCGATAAGTATCAAAATTCTCTCGATACAATCATCGCTAACTCATTTGGAATAGGAAATGATGCCAAGGCGGGACGTCATTATCTTTTTATGACCTCCCAGCCTTTCTCTGCCAGGTCTTAAAATGAGCCCATCATTATTCTCTAATCAAAGCGTCAGCAATACCTTAAGCGGGTTTATAAGACTGAACAAAATAGAAGACAATAAAATAAGTTAAGTTGATCATGACCTTTTTTTTTTTTATCTAATTCGTCCCATACTTATATCTTTTTGATTCTAGCTAAATTATGTAATTTACTACTGTAGCAAAATGCAAAAGGAAAGCGACTGAGAGAATTATGTCAGATCGATGATCACGAAGACTTGTTGTAGTTCTTGTCAATTATGGATGATGCGCGATCATCAAAGACGTTACGATGTCAGGTCCTTGAATGTGATCGGTCGAATGATTTACGCTTGGTGTCGTTTTCGTAAAGTCGATTCACAGCTACTGTTTTGGACGCGAGTTGCCAATCAAGCTGGAATATAGAAATCGTAAAGGAACAGAAGTAAAAGATAAAAGTGTGCGAGGGAATTCGATGATGTTTATTTTTCATAAACTATCCAAAGTATTTATATGTATGATATTTCTATAATTTTCTACGAAGCTGAAGATGCGAGAAGTATCTAGGAACTTCTTGGAAGGCTTTAGCAAAAAGAGTCTTTGCGTACATGCGCCGATTCCGGCTCCGACATTAGACCAAAAAGATAAAAAAGAAAAGTATCTTGCGGGTTATGTGGATCGAACACATGACCTTTAGATCTTCAGTCTAACGCTCTCCCAACTGAGCTAAACCCGCTTAGTTGTTTTTGACGCAATGTCTTATACCCTTTCTTGCCATACGCATGACTAACATCAACATGGAATCTGCATCGAAATCACAGGAAATGTCCAGAGTATTCACGATGAACATATTTACGTACACAACAATTACACTGGTTGTAGTGCACCTAAATGGGGTGCACTGAGAGTGGTGTATGAGCAGAAACTGAACGATCCTGAAGTTAACCATGCAGTGTATAAAACCAGGTGTAACACGTTATTGGGCTTAGAATGGGTGGGCCTTAACCGGTTGAGTCATAACTGGGCTGGGCCAAGATTTTTAACCTGGAACCTGGCACACTGAGCCTATCACACTAAGATGGGCCCATTGACTCATGGCCAAGTTGGGCGGGCCATATCAGGCGCACCGATTTTATAGCCCAGAATCCGGCCTACTAAGGCCTGCCCAGCAGACATCCAGTCAGGCCGGGTCAAATTCCGAGCCCTATTTCTAACTAGAAAACAGAAAATGTTTTGTTAGTATTTTTTGTTAAGGTAAAACACTTAAGATATTGATTGTTTGGATCGTCAAATAGGATTGTCAGAGTGGATCGTTGATATGGATAGTAAAGTAAAATAAAAGAAAATGGATATGATCTTTTGGTAGAATCGGTTTAAAGAAATATAATCAAAATCAAAGTAAATTCTGGTTAATGATGGTGTCTTAATGACTAATAGAGGCGCAGATGTGAACATAAGGCTACTTTGTAAAGAATTTTAAAATTTCGAATAACCTATTATTTCATTGACAAAAAGATAGCATATTTATATTGTATGAATGCAAATAGGATTGAATAAAGGAAAAGTTGAATCAGAAGCAAGAATGGATAAGAAAATAGAATTCAAAAAAAGAAGTAGAATCGAATAAAGATAGAAAAGGTAAGCCAACGATATATGACAATGAAAATCGGAAAGGCGTGTATGTAGCAAAAATTGTTGTGTTCATTGCAGAAAAGTCCCTTAACCTGCATAGTGAATTATTTTCTAGGAAAACACTTGTACCATCCTTCTCTTGTCAGCTTTGCAGCTTTTCCAAACTTAATTCCAACATGAAATATAAAAAAAGTAGAAGAATAAAAATAAAAAGAAAGGGAAGAGGATAAACGTGTTTTTGTGTCTGGATGCTTTATGGAGATCATCACATCGGTTGCTTACTTTCCCTCTTCTTCGGTCCTTTTCAGTTTGGTTCGGTTCAAGCAAAGAGCCGAAAGGACCAAACTGTGCAGAGATCTGCGGTATATATAAAATAAACGAACATAAGCAACCGACAAATATCTGTTAACTAAAAAGAAGTTCGAAGAGAAAAAAAAACGTCTCACAGCAAACTATTATTATTCTGAAAAGATCTTTTCAAAAATCACGCCGCGACATTCTACTCGTTTTTGCAATTTTCCTCATTTGTGAATCATCGCTTGCACATAACCACCATTTTCTTAAATCTATATAGCGAGTGATATAAAATGATGACCTTATGACAAGCTTTCACATTAACTATATACTCAGTAGTTGTATGCATTTGCAAAGAAACAAAAGCATAAACATAAAATGGCAGCATCATTATTTTGTAATTGAAACGTTGCTTAGAAGACACACAAGGAGCTTGTTCAGCTATATATCAGTATGATTTATAATAAGATCGAACAACTGTCTAGCTGTAATGAAGAATTGGTAATCAATAATTAATAAAAAGTACCACATGGAGCTTACAAGATAAAAAAACAGTGCGCTGTTCTTGAACTTTTCTTTTATGAGACTTGAACTTACCAACTTATCCTACAATAGCACATTCACATTATCCTGCTCACTTTTATATCTATATAACTGTGAAAGATATGACGGTCTTGTCGACATTGTTTCTAATCAGGCTCCTTGAAAAACCTATTGATTTTATTGCAAAACCTTACTTTTAATTCGCCGTAAAGTATTTTTCACAAAAGAGTAACGCAATAGCATAATCATATCACTTAGATGTGCGCGCGCAAAGCTGCACATGTAAAGAAGCCACCCTACATATATATAAAGGTACATGACTGAGAAGGCAGTGGTATTCCTCTTCGTATAGTGCAGATGCTAAAGTAGTGTAATTGAAATGTAAAACTATTCTTGTACTTTTTAGACAAAATCATTCATCATAATTCGACGGTTTATCTAGGATGGTTGACTTGAGAAAAACAGATGAGATTCATAAAATTTTAAAAGCTAAAGCAAGTGTTAGAGAGAAGCTCCTCATCGTTATAAACAAAGCGTACCAAAACGGGGCATATTTCACGTAACCGAAGTGTAGGACAGAATGTGGTCGTGTTATTTGACCTAACGACTGTATGTTATTGAATGAAAAAAAATCAGCAATTATTGATGTACCATTTCACTTCTCCATAGAGCACATTATCGTCGTTCGCATATACATGAACAACTTCTACCGCGTTTTTTTCCCAAGTCATACCATCCGGTGGCAGATCAGTGGTGGATATATGGAGAACCTGATTATCCGTCTCCCGAGATGACAATTTTTGCTTCGCACCTTCAGAAGTTTCAATATCTTTTGATGTCTTTTTTTTCGCTTTTTCTCCAGCATCCTCTTTGGCGCGCCCACGCTTTTTCCCTCTAGCATTCTGAAGTACTTCTTCCCGCGTTATAGATTGTTGACTCCAATAATACTCAATGAGCTCATCTGAAAAGCTTATGTGATTCTCGTAAGATCAGAAAATCTACAAGCTGAACGTCCTACATGTTTTGCTCATTCTCCCACGTGTTCCAGCTTGAATCATAGTTCTTCCACTTTATAAAATAGTCGATGGTATTCTAACGAGGCCATAAGAGGTGAATAGGCGATTTCGTACAAGAAGCGCGCGGCTCGTACTTCTCTTTGCTTCGAAGCGCGGTGGTCAAGCAATTTTTCAACTTCGTATTCTTCCCCATCATCAACTTCTTCATAGGTTTGCTCCTCGACTTCAGCCATGTTTGATTCGGTGTCCGAGTTGTCATTGCTCATTTTTTTATTGATAGATTGCAAAAAGGGTAGCAGCTTGGTTTTGGTCGGCATTTGATTTCGTGCCGATCTGCCCAGTCACCAAGCAACTAGGCCGGAAGCTTGCAACCTGCTTGTTCCGCCTATTAGAGGTTTTTTATAAGGTCATTTGCATCCGCTTCAAAGCTTTTTTGCATCGTAGATACGATGAGGTTTTTCTTTCTTACTGGGTTGATTAATATTATAAACACAGTTATAAGTTGCTAGTAAAACAGATATCATTGACAGTGAATGTTCAACGATCCAATGAACCTGAGTTTTAATATATCCAATGGTCTCGCAATCCTTTTCTGTTTTCCTTTTCTTCGACAGCATTGTTGACATGTTCCCTAAAACACAACCCATTGGTATGCCAATTTCTTGGCATACGAAACGTAAAACAGTGCGAGAGCAAGTCCAGGAAAGGAAGTTTCAGGAGGAACAGTATCAATTCAAACAAAGATCTGTTCTGGCAGTCGATGTCAAATTTGGTCCGATCAAAGTGGAAGAGTCACCGAGTGGAATGTCGAAAGATGATATACTAGATGTCACGAGACGACCGACTACAGACGACTTGACATTTGCTTACGATCAGTACACGGATCCTCCTGGAATGTATGATGCTGATCGGGGGCATGGTGAAATAACCACAAGCCCTTCTGCTCTGTTTGATGTTGAATTTGATGGAATCAGTGACTAAGATGGAGTGAATGCAGCTCGTTTGTGATGACCATCAGAGGGCTATATTACTGCCAAAGAACCAAAAAGCACAAAGAACATCAAAGCATAAAAACCACACGGCAAGTTCATTCATGCACACATTCTCTCTAATACATTCCGCCATTTATATCTAATGCTGCTCGTTATCATTATGCTGTTCAGAAATTGTGTTAGAATAAATTTCATCTCATCACCACTCATGAATACATACTATAATTGGGGGAGTATTACGTTCCCACTTTGAACCCTCGGGACCCAGAGGAACTATTATGGAATATATAAGTACTCTCCCTCAATAGAGCGAGACAGTAAAATATTGTACATAAGTAGGGATCAGGATGCTGCCATCTATCCAGAGTTTTCTCCGTTTGCTCTATAATGGCCTGAATTTCCTTGCGGTTTGTGATGCGTTTGTTTGCATCGAATTGAGCACGAATGTGGAGAGCTTTTTGACGCCATAAATCGCGCTGAATGCACCAGTCAAAAGAAAGCTTTAAAGCACGCTTGTATAAAGACTGCACATGCAGTCTATGGGCATTTTTGAATGTCGAAGGTATGGATGAAGACATGGGCTGCTGAAGACGATTTCCGCTTCTTTCTGAAGCAAGGGTGTTTTTTCTGGCTCACGGGCTTGCGCCGTTTGAAACTCGCTGGCTGCTGCATGAAACCAGGGAGTCCGATGTCATCTTGTTCAAAAGTAAAGATTTTTTCTATGTGCACCTCACTGGCGCGCACAATACAGTCGCTTGAGAATACACAGCATATATGGCCATCGACAGCCTTCTACTTTACCCTAAGTATGAATTTCTTCTTCTTGTAAAATAAACCGAACGTACGAGGATGGAAGAACGTCATGGTCACAGCATAATAAACATTCATCGCAATTTTACGCTCTGAACAAGTAAATTATTTAATGCCACATAATCACTATGGGAAACGCGAAACAAGGAATTACCGACTATTTACCTGAAAATATAATTTTAGGTAGTATTCGTGCATTTGTTAGGGTCATTCGGTAGTGGCACAGACAAACGATGTCCGTCACCGACTAACAGCATACATGGCACATAACAGTGCTCCAAAATTTTGTATGAGGACAACATTGGTCTATTTAAGACAGAAAAACAGGAAAATTTGTTACTGGACGATATCAGAACGATGCAGAGCTCAGAACCAAATCATTTACGCGAAGACTACATGACTGTGGCAGACTAATACCGAAAAAGTCTTAACGATCATTCACCTGAAGTATCAAGAGACGGTGAATAGCCGGTAGCATAAATTAGCCAACTTGTAGAATTTTAGCTGAGAGTAGTCGTTCGCTTTTCCCGTTGTGAAAGGTTCTTTACACAATGGAGAATTAGAACAATGCGCATATGTCAAGCTACAGATATCAAATTAATTTGCTATTCTCATTTTATGGTGCATCTGCTTTGCAACACAGCTAACTGGGAATCAGCAAGCTTTCGTTTGCAAGCAAAGATTTGCTATCTAGCCTAGAAATTACAGGTATTTCAACAGTGCTAATGTATAACATTCACACAGGATCGACCTCGGTTTTAACGCCATTATAGGTTGATTGCTATAGTCTGATACAAAATTTTTTTAGGCAGTAAGCCAAAAACGATGACTGGATAAACACGCAAGTGATGGCTATCGTTAAATGCTAAATATTGATTAGTTCATAAGATATCTTCGTTTATCAATTAGTTATCATAAACAATGTTTCTTTAATGACAACCATATACAAACAGAATTCAAAGTGAAAGTTCGTTTTCAATTCTGATAAAGTGGGCAACATAATCTTATCTTTTTTCTGAAGTGCGCGTAGACAAATCCAACTCTAATCTACGCCCGTTGAAAATTTTGATGACGTAGCTGTTGCGAATTGCTGGTTCCAATAACCGATCCCCAGTTCTAGTGTACGTCGAAAAAAAAGGAAAGAGGAAGGGAAGGCGATCAATTGAATAAAGGAAACGAGTAACGCCATGGAGACGAAAGTGAACGGGAACTCGCCAGGGTGGACAATTAAAAATAAAAATGCCGATGCCAGTTCGCACGCAGCTTCGAGACATTACTACTACAGACAAGCAAGATCCATTAGCCATGACGAGCACACCGACAATGAACTTGACCAACCAGATATAACCCCAGCAAACGCCTTTTTGGATGCTGCAAAGAGCGATGCTGCCTTTGAGCACCGTCTAGAACAGTTTTCACAGCAAAGCGCCTTCAAGGAATTGATGGCAAAGCTGCGTTCCGAGGCAGCAAAGGATCTCGACCGTCGGAAACGAGAAAGGAAAGCGAGACACGAAGCAAAAAGAAAAGACAAAGAAAACATCGAACGTGAAAAGAAGGACATGGAGGAACCAATTGTGCATGAACGGACACCTCGTCGTTTTGTCTTTCAGAAACCTAGTGAATTGACAGCTACAGAGCAGAAAGCATGGCGTTCTAATGTTCATGACGATGTGATGCTTACCAATCCACATCAATGGTTAAAGCTGGCTAGCTTGTTTAATGTCCCTTCGAAAACTTCTCGGCAGTTTAGCTTGCTCGATTTAGCGACGGCCAGAGCAGCGAAAGAGGACAGGAATGTCACACAGGAGGAGAACGAGAAACCGCTCGAAGGGTATCTTGAGTTGCGTGATGTTCAGAATAGAAACTACGCCAGAGACGCGTACGTATATAATATACTTCCAGGCATCCCCTAACACTCATTGTGTAGAGTAACTGAGGGGATTAAGTTAATGAGTCAAAACCGAGTAAAAGAAGCTATGGATTACTACAAACGCGCTTTGGACATGGATCCGAAATATGCAGAAGGATGGTTTCGGGTTAGTGAAGGGTAAGAGCGTTTTGCTATGCATATGTAGGTAAGATTGACATTGTTGGTTTCTGTCAGGTTGGTTCGACAACAGAGAGCGACCGAGGCTGTAGAGCATTTAGAGCGCGTGTTGCGGCTGGATCCTAACCATGACGATGCAAAGACATTATTAGCAAACCTCAATAACACGCTGAAGGCGGCAACAAGCAGGCAGAAAAAGGACGAATGGGATATAATTGGGGCGTTATCTGAGAAAGACATGAAGGGCGATGAAAAGAAAAAGGACGCTAATGGTGAGGAGGATAATGGATCATCAAAACCACGTCAACGCAAAAAGAAGAAGAAACATCATCGCCGGCGACGTGATTCTCCCGAAAAAGAACGACACCGTCACGGAGACCGATCGAGGTCACTTTCTCGCTCTCCAATTAAGGGAAGGTCACGCAGGGATAGTTATGCAGAAAGAGGTCGTCAAGACAGTTACCAAAGGACAGATGATGAGCAAGATCGCACTTCAACGCGCGATAGCCATCGCGGAAGGGATGATCGACCGCGACGACGTGAATATTCCCGAGGCAAAGATCGATCGAAAGAAAGGTCCGGTTTGCGTAGGCATAGTATACAGAAAGATGATGAAGGAGACTCGCACGTTCAGGAGCGAAATGACCGAAAGGAGGATGATCGGGAAAAACCATCAGTACCGGAGCGCCAAGAGCAAGCATTGGGCCGTGACCATCAGAGTGAGGAGAAACATGAAAAGCCATTTGAAGCAGAGAGGCGTTCTGAAGGAAAAGATAACGACAGAGATTCCCTACGCGAACGTCGCGAGCGAAGAAGGAGAGAACATGATATATCACCTACACGCCAAAGGCATGGAAATTATAGTTCTTCCAGATCACGAGATAACAGTGTTTCGAAGAAAGAGAACCAGCAACGCAGAAGGAAAATCGAAGGCAAGCTACCTCCAGGAGAAGATAGATCACCAAAGGTGGGAGACAGAGATGATGAGTCGCCGGACGACGAACGTCAAGTTCAGTCGAAATCAAGTGATGCAGGCCGATCGCCTTCTCGAGATCACGCAAGCCGACAGACTAAAAGAGATGAACACGATATTAGACGTGAAACTCGGGAACATGCAAGTAAAGAAATACAAAGAAGGGAATATCGGTCAGAGAGAAGACAGGGAAAGTCTCGCGAGAACGAGCAAAACCAGGAAAGAGAGACAAAGGGGGATGGCGATGAAAGAGTAGGGGAAGTAGGACGTAGTTCAAAGGCGTCAGAGAAGCCTCATTCCCGACGCGATAGAGACACGGGAGATACAGCGCGAGAACGTTCAAAAGAGGGTCGATCACGGGATGGTTCACCCACATACGAACATCGTGAAGGAAAAAGAGGTTTCAACGATAGTCGAGATACATCTTTATCCAGACATCGGCGAAAAGCGTCCAGTAGGCACCGTCGACGTTCTTCCTCACGGAGACGAAATCATGACAATGATCGGGACAGGGACAGGGACCGGGGCAGAGAACGAGATCGACCCAACCGAGGTCGTCGCCGTTCAAGATCTCCAACGAATGATCGTGAGGAGAGAAAGAGGAGAAAGCGTAGTCGCAGTCAGATCAGGAATGAGGAAAGAGAAAGTCGTCGACGCAGAGAGGATGAAAAATAAAATTTACAAGCAAAACAACATCCCCGAAGAAAGGATCGACACTAAGATCGACCTACAGCGCATAGTACAAAAGCAATATTCTCCTTTTTCTTGTTCTGATTTACATGTTGAAATGCTTGGTAACTTTTTATTGCTATGGAGTTTTTTTTTTTTTTGGGTTTTCTGGTTTTTCTTTGTAAGGCATATCCCCCGAACATGTTGAGACGTTCTATTTTACAATGTGAATTGGTTAAGGGTAAGGGCATAAAGGGAAGGGGAAAAGTGTGAGAGGAGAAGCAGGAAACTTATAGAGGGGGAAATGCGGACAAAAAAGCTATGTTACAAGAAAAAAGATGACCTTATATTCCGCTTGTACGAAGCGAAACACGCTTAGTAGCGATAATGGTCAGGTTTGTAGGGACCTTCGACAGGAATGGAGAGGTAATCCGATTGGACCTTGGTCAAGCTCGTCAACTTGACACCAAGTTTGCCTAAATGGGCACGTGCGACTTCCTCGTCCAGTTTCTTGGGCAGGACATGGACACCAACGGACCATTGGTCTGCCTGAGTCCACAGGGCGATCTGGGCCAAGACCTGATTAGAGAAGGAATTCGACATGACGAAGGAGGGGTGGCCAGTAGCACAACCGAGGTTGACCAAGCGACCTTCGGCCAGCAGAATGATATGGTGGCCATTTTTCAAAGTGAAACGGTCGACCTGAGGTTTGATGTTTACGGTGGAGACAGCATTGGCCTTGAGCCATGCCACATCGATTTCGATATCAAAATGACCAATGTTGCATACAATGGCATCGTCCTTCATGGCCTCGAAATGAACACCGGTGATAATATCACGGCAGCCAGTGGTGGTCACAAAGATCTGAGCTTCCTTCACAGCATCTTCCATGGTGGTCACTTCAAAACCTTCCATGGCAGCCTGCAGAGCGTTGATGGGATCCACTTCCGTGATGAGAACGCGAGAGCCAAAGGCACGGAGAGCAGCACTAAATCAAAACCAAAAAAAAAGGGATCGTTAAAGACGGAAAGTTCGCAAGTAGGAGGGTTACGGAAAGAAAACACATACGCGCAACCTTTGCCAACATCACCATAGCCTGCCACGACAGAGACCTTGCCAGCAATCATGACATCGGTGGCGCGCTTGATGCCATCCACAAGGGATTCACGGCAACCATAGAGGTTATCGAACTTGGATTTGGTAACGGAGTCATTGACATTGATGGCAGGTAGCTTAAGTGTGCCGTTCTTGACCATCTTGTACAGGTTGTGGACACCTGTTGTTGTTTCCTCAGAGAGACCCTTGATACCAGGAAGCAATTGAGGGTATTTTTCATGGACAATGTTGGTTAGATCACCACCATCATCCAGAATCATGTTCAAGGGTTGGCCATCAGGGAAATACAAGGTTTGTTCGATACACCAGACGAATTCTTCGTCTGTTTCACCCTTCCAAGCATACACAGGCACACCTGTGGCAGCAATGGCGGCGGCAGCATGATCCTGGGTAGAGAAACTAATCGCAAATTTAATATTTTTGCTTTCTTTTTCTTCTTTTTTTTAAACAAAAATATGCACTTCGTTTTTACTTACATGTTACAGGAAGACCAAGTAACTTCGGCACCCAATGCAGTCAATGTTTCGATAAGGACAGCTGTTTGCTAAAGAGAACACGTAGCATTGAGTATGTGGAATGGCAGACTGACTTTTACGTGGACAAGCTTACAATGGTCATATGAAGACATCCTGCGATACGAGCCCCCTTCAAAGGTTTGGATGGGCCATACTTCTCGCGAATAGCCATAAGACCGGGCATCTCATTTTCAGCCAGTTCAATTTCCTTGCGACCAAAAGCGGCTAATCATGGAACGTTTGTCAATTAACGAATATGAAAAATGAGGAAGAGGGGGGTCTTGATGTTACCGAGTGAAATATCAGCAACCTTGTAATTCACCATAGTGCGAGGAGAAAAAGAGAGAGAGAGAGAGAGAGATAGAAGACGCAAAAAAAAAAAAAAATAAAGCGAAACCGAATCCTTTATAGATTAGGATGGGGTAGCACCATGGGACGGACTTTCGCACGCTTTGATTGATGAAGAATGGCCAATCACAATCGTTCATCTCTATAGGTCCATCTAAAAATCAAGCCCGTGTTCACCTTAACCCCCGTTGATTTTCAAACAAGGCGAAACTTACCGCCAAAGATTTCTATGATGCTGCATATTTTTTATTCTAAACATATCCCTGATATAAATGGGCATTTCTATTCAAGATATCATCTCTTGCAGAGCTAGCCTTAGCAAAGATATGTTTCTCATCTTCTTCGTTTTCTGGTTCGTTATTGTTATTATCGTTATATAATTTATCTCGTCTGTAGGGTGAAATGGAGGTGTTGTTGGTAACCATGATTTGTGAAAATCTGTTCAAGAGAGAGCTTGATCGTGCGGGGTCTGATGTGGTAGAGGTGATTGAGTTGCTGCGGCTCACGTTACGTATCCAACTAAGTTTGTCCGCCGTGCGATCGGGTTCGGACCCTGTCTGCAAACTGCGTCTTTGTGAAAGTAATGCGCTACTGACAGATCCCGACCTCCGCACTTTGGACGCCAGATTGTTAAACCCAAGTTTCAACGAGAGGTTTCTGCTGACATCGCCCGTACTTGCACGCTTCCAATGATCTCCCAAAGAATCACTCCGATGGATACCCAAGCCTTTCTTGAAAAGATCATCTATAGATTCTTTGGACTCACGGCGGAATGAATCGAAGCTGGCTCTAGCTATATCCGTCGTGTCGCGTAACCGTTGCAATCGACTACCAGAGCCGGTGGACGAGACAGACGACGTGTCACTCCAATCACTCCCAAATAAACCACTGTTTCGAACATCTCCTGGTATAGCACGGCCCATGGCAATGGCTTGTAACCGCATATCACGTATAGCATATGCCTTGTTCAGTACAACATGAATGTCATCAATGGGATAGTTCTGGTCAAACTCACATCAGTATCTCCTCCTTCTTTATTCATCCTATCTCCAATAATTGTGCTTCTCTTTCTCACCTGTAGCAATCGTATTGTCTCTGAAAAATCACTTTTCAAAATTTCTGATCTCACACACCTAAGTCTTTCGGTAAGGGATTGCTGCACAAGGAAAACGAAAAAGGGGATTGTTGCATCTACTACTCACATGATCATGGCCACAGCAAAGTCCAACAAAAACTCAAACCGCGCTTCCTCGCCGCCATTTTGCATCCCTCGATCGGCCAGGATGGAATCCCATAATCGAATCACGTCAGGTAAAGCCCATTCTTGGGAGCACAGCACCGTAATCCAGCGGAATGCATAGTATTGCTCCTTGATATCTTTCCTGCTTAGATCCCGCCATAACGGGCGATCCATCCATCTCAATCTTTCGCTCATCCGTCGTAAAGTCGCATTGATCCCAGTACTAGCATCTTGATCAAGTGACCTTACAAAATGGTCCCTTACATCCGACATCAAGGTAGTGAAAACAAAGAAGGCATCAGCTTCCGCATAGGCCTGGCCTTCTGGTTGGTTATCTTTAGCGAAAACGTAGTAAATCGGGGCTAACAGTTCATTCATGCCCTGGACATAACCAACACCGGGGTTTAACTTTGCATAGATGAACAGGATCCGCTCGATAGCTTCCCAGTGATAATCAGGGACACGGTAGTCTCCTATCCGCTTCGGATCTGTCCGATCAGCATCCGAACCTTCTCGTGCACCGAATTCATTGTTCAGATGTGCAATTCTCTTGAATAAAGATCTTCGGTTTGTAATATGCGGGCAAATAAGTTTCTGATGAGGAGAATCCGTAGCCTTCCTAGCTTTTGGTAGGACAGGTGGGCTGGATTTAAACGCAGAGGAGAGTTTACGGACGATGCTGCGAGGTGAGGAAATTTTATCCGGATTATCGGCAAAGTTTCCCGACGAAAATGAGCGTACAGAGCTCTTAGAGTTAGATCTTGATCGCCTATCGTTGGATGCCATTTTAAGAGACCTTTTAGATGCTGCAGAGGCCGAACGAGGACGTCCCATTAACCCGAATGAAAATCGTCTGTTGCTGTTATTGTTCATTTCGACGTTTATCCCTAGCGGTTCTTCATTTTCGACTTTTTTTTCAGTATCCCGCTCCGGAAAAGATGCAGATGGGGGCGGACATAATGGATTTAATGGATTGTAGGGGACGTGTAACTGAAAGAAGGCAAGGTCAGGCAGCGTTCGTCGTACATCTTTATCTATTTGATCCAAGATGGTATTGTCATAGAAATAGGTCGCCCATTTCGATCCTGGTGCAATGTTCAAGGGCTTTTAAAACGGAAAGGATAAGTGAGAAAAGAACAAAAGAAAAAGAGGTACTTTTTCTACCGGCGGACTTACATGGTCACTTGATGGAGGCTCTCCGCCCGGTTCTTCCAACAAGTCATTCACCCAATTCTATCCGGAGAATTCATCAGTCAAAAACAAAGTTTAAATGCAAAATAGAGGGAACCTACATAGTAGGATAATCTTTGTTTTGAAAGAATGGCCTGCCACATACGTTTATCTGGAGGTAAATAACCGAGTAACACTTTCCATGCTGTCGCGCGAAGTCCTGGCTCATCGGGTACGCCTGCAACATGTTCGTTAAAGGACATTCATCTCCTTGGTTTCGGTTACCGTATAAACAGGCTTCACGAAATGACTTCATATCGATGACAGGTGTCCAGTTGTCGTTTGGATAGTCACTTGCATCTTCAACACTTAATGTCAGCTCGAAATGCCTTAATCTACAATGTCATAATACGGGCGATGAGCAAATCGACGCAGACTGCCAACCTCCATCCCGGGAGAAGAAAAGGGACTGGGTCACAGGAGTAGCTACCTTTCTTTATAAGTGGATTCCATATCAAAGAAAAAGAGCTTAAAAAGCAAAGGAAAGTAGTCTCCACTATGGGAGCACTTTGAAAATGAAGCGGCTTGAAAAAAATTGCATCCCAATTTCAGTCAGCGACAAGTGGGATCGTGAAACACAGTAAAAGCTTAAGTCTCCCTGTGTTTCATTAAAGCCAACGCGACAACTGCTTACGACCTGTATTAGAATCTCAATTGCCGAGAAGAAGACCCGAAGGAGTAAGTCGACAGTTAATTCTCGATTAGTTTTCCTATTGCCAGCTTCATTGCCGTAATTTTATACTAGCTCGGTTCTATGCATTTTTCTAACCATAGAAATCGATGATTTAGTCAGCAACCTACAGGTCTCGCGCAGATCCGGTTCGGCTGCATGCTGATCCTCTAAAAAGTCTCTCACACTGTTATTTTTTATGCAATCTTATCCAGGATTTCGTTTGAAGCTCATCCCGTATATATATATAGAGCCTTATTCTCTGCTGATAATCCATTCAAGAAAGATTTTATTCGATGCATAGCTGAGTAATGATAGGTTGATTCATAAAACAGAGATGATCTGCACTCATGCCATGAAGACAAGTAAAGGGAAGAAATAAAAACAAACAGATACTAAATGTTTTTTCTTTTTCTATCTTCGTTTACTTTGATAAGTGGTTTGAAGAAAAGCAGTAGGGAACTAAGCTACTGGCTTTCCTTGACAACAGCATGGGACTATCATTACAGTCCACTAAAAATTGTCTCAATTCCCAAAAGTAGAATGCAATCAGCAGAATGTAGACAGGTAAGAATGACGGGCTTTGCTTCATGAGATGCTTTAACAAAAAGGGCATAGATTCGCGATCTATATTAAGCAGCAAGACGAAAACGAACATAATCGTCAGCGCTTTCATGAGCAAACAAGACATCTGGATAACACAAGTAAACGATCATAGCGTGTTTAGCCATTGTTTGCTTATAATGTGACTGAATTCTTTTCCGTGTGCGCAGAAAGTGAATGATCCAATCCTTGTTTGTAGTAGATGAGATTTTCGTGTGTCCATGTTTAAGTGGTTTTTTTTCGATACTGATTCTTCCCGTGAATACGAGTGGATCATGGCTAAGCAAAATAAAAACATTAAAATTTTTTCCCCACCCACAGTATTTTTGGATGCATATGCATGTAGATCCTTTTTGCACCGTCGGTTGGGTTATATTTCATCCTAGTGAAACGGACTAGGGCTCTCTTCGAGTAACGGGGTCTTTCTCCCCTTTTCAATAGTCCTTTATATCCAGCATTTAGACCAAGTCTTCTTATCCTCTGCTGTTTCCAGGAAATGTTTCTTCCATTAATTAAGTTCAAAATGGGAAAACAAAGCAGAAGAGTCAGCTGAAAGATGATATTACTGATCGTTTCATTTGCATGTCATACAGACAAGAAACTGAGGAATAGCTCATCTGTATCACATTATGCAACGGATGTGGTGCGTTGCAACTCTTCTGGTTGCTTTTCAACAAACAAGTGAGACAAAGAAGGGTATCATGAAATATAGGAGTTCCATTTTATGATTCAGCAAGTCTGGATTCTATGTACCGCTCTTCGTTCCGTATCAAATCCACCAAAAGTGTGGACTTGAGAATAAGAAGGACAAAGATAGCGAAAACTTTCGTCTTCGCGAGATTCAGGAAGTATCCTTTTACGATTAAAAGGTACTTCAGACATCTGGCGTTATATACTCTTAATGGTAAATAGCGGAGAAAACTTTACAGCAAAACGTCGGCGTCAACCAAGTGCAAGTTATGGTTCAATTAAGAGAATAATTTTTTATCCAACGGTTTTTTAATTTATTTTTTTTCTTTTCCATAATCTCTTGTTAAAACAATACATCGCTCATGACCAGTTGGTCAAATGCATCCTGGCTGTAGTCATCACTCTTTACACATGGTGACCGTTCTCCTTCTTCTCCTCCCCAGAAGAGTCGGAGCGGTTCGGATGCGGAATTAACAGCATAGCTTAGTGTCTGAACTAATTCTGGGATGGGATCAATCGTCAACTCGACCTCTTTTCTTTTCTTGTTTGTCGCCGATTCCATCACAGAGACACTTCGTATACGACCTGCAATGGTATTCGGCTCGGGATAAAGGGCGCCGCTTAAAAAGCGCAAGAACCACGACTGGTTGGTGTTGTCAAATGCGTAAGTGGAGAATCGGAAATTCATCCGTTTTCCTTCGAGTGACTTCTTTTGCAGTTTTTTGGCGGTGTGCTTACTGACGTAGCCTTTGAAATGTAACGGATCTCGTGCTGATCGATAGGAGACATCGGATAGAACCATCATGGCGTAACGTGGGAAGTCATCTGTTAATTCTCCCTTTTGATGGATTGGTTGATCAGGCCGGAACTGTCGGTGGCCATTCTCCATATTCAGCAGATAGCCTGTTGATGATTTAGCTTTTTGCTTGTTCTTAATGGCATGGTTGATATTTACCAAAAGGAACAGGATCGTTTAGATTTGTATGGTATCCTTGGTTTACATCGAGTTTTTCTTCAATTGGTGTGTTACATGAACCGAGGACGCGTTGAAGTGGATAGGCGTAGGATGAAAATGTACAGAAGATGTATGAAATACTTAATAAAAACAATGTCTTATTTGCAACAAGCATGATGAGATAAAGAAGATGGATGAAAAAGGGAAAGAAGAGAGAGAGAGAAAAGCGATAAAAGAAAAAAGCAGTTGATCTTTTTTGCCTTTTTTCTTTATCAGTGCCAGCATTTTTAATTCATCCAGTTTTGCATGAACAAAACCCATCCCAAAAGGGAAAATATTAGACACTGGGCTTTTCTGTGTTCCGTTCTTTCTTTTTGCCGCGCATCTTGTTTTCGTATTTTGACAGTTTGGGGGAAAACATCGAAGGTACTAAACATTCCCTAGATCAGAAAAGCAATGCCTTAGCTTAATAGAAGAGAACACATCCTTAATCAGTTAGACATGGACAGAGAAACATGGCCTAAATGTTAAAAGCAAAAAAGACCGGAAGGAGTAGGGCGTTGTCATAATCCAGGGAACCATTGTACGGTCACTTTGATATATACAGGTTCCGCATCTGATGACATAGACATGAGATCTCTGACAGGTTCGGCGAATGGATGGTATGCACAACGCGCATCTGTGATTTACGCCTTTAAAGAAACACCCCAAAATAAGTCTAGTTTCCTCTAGAAAGAGGATAACTGCGATTCAATGCATATAATGGGATGACCATGTGGGGCAACACCTCAGCCTTCGAGAATGATATGCTACTCCGTTGTGTCACAATGTAAAGAGAATAAGCTTTTAGCATTTTTATCACGACGTATAGTTTACTTTTTGTTTTTACAGGAACATTCTACTACAGTTCCATTACCCGTATTCTCCTCATTCCTTGCACCTTTGACGGCAATAACAAAGCTCTAAAAGAGAGCCGAAAAGAAAGATAAACTGCCGTAACGGAGATTGGAAGACCCATTCCTTGATTTTCATCGTTACATGGGCTGAAACATTCCCGGATAGTGGCTTACATGTTTGTTTAACCAAACATCCGTTGATCTGTGTACATTTCTGCAAAACCTAAATATGACTCATGTACACGGCATTATGCTACATCACAAAACACTTTCACAGCAAGCGCACTGGTATAGAGATCGTATTCGTCTTATATATGAGGAAGAAATGTGTCTCTCTGTTGCTGTGAGATACCCGACATATTTGGTTTACAGTTTATTCTAAGGATGTTATCCTAAGGAATTTGATTTCTTTTGAGTAACCTGCCGCACCTTTGCATCATCCCTATGCGCGACTAATGCAAGCGACGTTGTAATGAAACCATGAAAATTCCCACCTGTCCTCCCAAAAATAGGTTAGCTTGTTTCTCTCTCTCATCCTTAGCCAAGAACTCGTACAGTAACCCCGTATAGATTAATGCTTAACAAAGGGGATACAAACAAAGCCACTGTTATCATGGTGGAGTTACAAGATGAACTACTCTGTAATGCTATTTTAAAACTGTCAATATTTGTCGATCTTTGTCAAACCCACTGCTATGGCTGAAGCAGTTATGTTATTTCTTTCATGTGAAACTAAGAAATGGGATCAGGGTACGTATGATGGCAAACACTAAGTGACGTAGTAGACCAGATTCTCTCTCCTAAACCGGCAGTGGTCTGCCAGAATAGCGTCAGTATCGCGCATGCGCTAGACTACGAGTTTGTCAAGCATAAATAATCTAAAAAGTGCTTACTGGGGATGTTGGGCTGGCTGCAGACAGAAAGCTCACGGTCTTATACTGACATATTTGTCTATTATCGCAGTGCAAGTATGCATGTAATATGTTTTCTGAACCACTTCGCACCATTTCTATTTGTGAAATCTCATCCTTCACTGGATTCCTTATTCGCGAAGTGTCAATGCAAACGATTAGCAAAGTTAGTCTATCTAAAATGGACGACCCATATATATGTGTTCATTGGACGTTAATACTCGGTTAGCGTTTGTGCCTTCTTATGACGCAAAGCAATCAATATGTAAGAGTAACTTGCTGCTGTTTCTGCACGGTGGTGTACCATACCGTATGTCTCGTCCATTTTGCCGCTTTGCCTGTCCTTTTAATTTGATTTATCTTTAACCGTATGGCAGCTTCCCCGTATGCTTTTTTCTCGCTTTTCAACTTTCCCCAGATTGGCGCACAGTGCTTGTACCATGGAATTGTTCTTGTAAAGCAAACTTTGACACTACAGAAGTTTGGTACTTCTAAATGGCGATTTATTTCCGCAAATGTCGAACTGATGGTCAGTTTATTATATTCCTGACTTGGTGTGCCGGCTGGCTTCGATGTATTGCAAAATTTCGTTGACCGCAATGGCTTATTTCTTAACATCATTACAATGAATGCGGCTTCTGCTACATTACGGTAGTAGCGATTCAGATATATACGTCTCCGGCGGTAATTTGAATACTTTTAGATTACATTTTTTCTGACGACTTGTCTTCTCCACCTTGCCCAACCTTTTCTGTAATGCCCATTATCTTAGCAAGTAAGCAACCATTATCCTAGAGAAGTTATTTTCTCACAATCTTTTTATCCATATCATTTCCAGTCAACGCACATTTACTGTGTTTTTCCCATCTGTCTGTGTGTTTCTATTTTCTATTTGCGGAATCCAAAGAATACTTTTGCATGATTAGATGAAATAGTTGCGGTCAGACTACCCTTCTTTGCGTACAGTCGTGTCATTGCATTATCCATGACAAGATAATAACCGTTCATTCCGTGGCAATCCAATCTTTTGTAATTGCCTAATAGACAAAGTTTAAGATAAAATAGAAGAAAAGGAGAACATAACTACATTCGGGGAAAATAAAAGTGGAATGTAAAGCAATACAATTGAGCAGAACCGGAACTGGGTACCATTGCCCTGACAGCTTCTGATGCCATAACTGACAGAAACAGATATGATAGTATCAATGACGTATAGAAACAAACGAAGAGGGTTTATTTTCCTCTACAGATGTTCCACACCTTCTATCAGACTGAGTCCATTTTTACTCTTGAGAGAATTGTTGCCTTATCTCTTTGAATTGNAGGTTATTTCCTCTACAGATGTTCCATTCTGTCCCAGAGCTTCTATTTGACTGAGTCCATTTACTCTTGGGACAATTATTTGTCATCCATAAGACATTCATCGATTTCTTATCCATGACTGTGCTTTGGTTTTAGTAATCCGTACTATTCAAAAGCGAAGAGACAACATCTTTTCAATTCTTTAGCTCTGTTCTCCACAAGTATCCCCGGTATGTACTTCGCATTGATATTACGTGCAGAATTACTCATACTCTGTGTTTATATTTTAGCCTACAAGACCTCTTATCGAACGACCTTGGCTGAGTGACTAGCTCTCTGTGTCCCATTCGGTAAGTGAATAATGTCATTCATTTGCATTCGGTGTTGTCGCTCATCCTTACATCCCTTCCAAGTCCTCGCCAGGTGATGCATCGCTTCAAGTCCTCTGCAGTGCGTTACACACGAACCAGCCACTCATGGAAGCCGTGACTCTCTCTCTCGCCGCCCCCACCGATACAGGTGCGGGGCCGGCCCCTGTCTTTGGGCGGGATTACCCTTCGGGGGTAAGTAAAAAAGATGTCAAGCTATCCTTCCATTTACTAACCATGAACGTATTTTTTACGCTGCTCGAATGAATTTTGTGTCCACGGAAGGACCAAGTTGAGGTAAGCAAAATATATTTCCCGCATAATCCATTTACTAATGACGCATATTTTATATCCCTTTTGGCGCAAACTTGATCCTTGCATGGACGCAAAATTTATTGTATGTCGTACCTAACACAATCCCCGTTGACTCCACTCGGACATCCGATGTGGTATAGACCCTTCGGGCCGCGCTACTTTATTCGTAGTTTTAACTTCCAATAAAATTAAAAAATATTTCCTATCCTACTACTCTAGATTCTTTCGCCAAGCAATGCGGTTTTCTATGGTTTTATCTTGTGAGAGGAAAGTTTACTGTGTTCGAACTTGGGCTGGGATCCACCACATCCTCCGTCCTCCTTCCGTCAACTTCGGTATTTAGAGTAGCGTAAAAAATTGTTCAATAAACAGTATTGCCGCATGTCAGACCCTGTCCATGCTGCTGTGAACAAATTTTGTTACAAAGTCACAGTTGCAAAAACCATTTAAAATTTCGAAAGTAGCCCTGCAAAGTCGTCCACAGCAAACCTGCTCGGAACGTCATGCCGTTTTATGAACTTGTGTGTATCGCGAGGCATCAGCTTGCAGAGGTAACGAAACAAGGAATTAACGGAACACTTTGCAATCATGGCCAGTTAACATTGGTTACGGTATATAGAACAACTTGAAAGATTTGATCAAGTCCTCGGCCACACAAATCTTGCAACGTGGTGGTGTTGTTCGTGGCTTCGATAGCTGGGGTGAAATGAAACTTCCTCATCGTATTAAGCGACATCAACAGCATTTCACACATGGACAGTACGTTTTGCTTTCTTGTTTCTGTTCCTCTTTCGGGACATGGCTAAATCTCTGTCCTGACATTGAAATTAGGTACTGGGTAATGCACTTCGATTCCAACCCCTTGATCGCACAGGAACTGGGCAAAAGATTACTTGTAGACACCCGCGTCCTTCGTCATACATTTATTAAGTTGGGCGATAAATTGGAAACTACGATTGCACGACCGGACAGAACCCATCAATAACTGGACATGATCTCCCTTCGTCACATCTGTAAATGGAAATGCAAACGGTGTCTTATTTAGAAATTGTTTATAAAATATTAGAAGCAGCAGTTGCCCACAACGTTTCACTCAGCTTGTACTATGTTGCATGGATGCATCCGTTAGTTTTAACAGCGACGATATGGGAAAGTAGCTACATCAGGAAAAGAACACAGCGAGCTCGTGTTATTGTTGTTTATCCAGAACATGTAACAAGGTAATGCAGAAGGGAGAAACAGCTGGCTTTTACGCTTTGCAATTTGCAAACCAGTTGTTGTTATGAGAGAAGATTTTTGTAACAAGTTTAGTGTTACGTGGAATGTCCACTTGAGCGCTACCCTCTCTCAATGCTAGTGTACTGCTGCATAACAGAACGCAGATTGACCAAGGATAACGATATATTTGCAGGCTATTTTGAGTTTTTTGGAGCCGTCAAAGATGTATAATCTCGGCAGTAACCCGTACGCTACAGCGGTTACTCCCAATGCTGGAATCCAAGCTGTTCGGCAAGATATGTCAAATGGGATTGCGGTTGTAGATAGGGGCCGAAATTGTTAAGCAATGAGAGTGTTATGCCGAAGTCTCAAAGATCGTATGTAGCGTACAATATTCTAAGTAGACATTACGGTTATACAGGAGTAGTTGGGAGATGATATGATATTTTCGTGCCGAACTGGCGGAGTCGAAATGCATTCCAGAGGTTGCTAGACGGTATTCAGACGTGACATGAAGCGCCCGGAAAGCGCAGTAAAAGAAAATAAGATTCAGCTGTTGGCTTTGGAAGTGCTGTTTCGGTAAAGTCTTCTAATGCAGAGCATCCTCATATAAATTATAGAGCGTTAGATTCGCACTTAATAGCTATTATCACTAAAAGAAAATGGTGTTCCAAGCTATTGCACAAAGATGCAGGCATGAATTTCTGCAAGAAGGAGATTTTGGCAAAAAGAATCATCCACTTAAAAAGGTTCTGTTGTTTTCGAACTAATCAAAACTGAATAAGGAAGGCATTCTTTTGAATTCACAAGCATGGATCTTTTCTTCTGAAAATCCAACAAGATAAAGTTATATTCACAGGATCATTAAGCGTTTGTTGACATTAGCTTTGCTTTGTGCCGTTGGTGCTAAGCCAAATGTATCCGAAATACTCATGTCAAAAATACCGGTTGCCTCTCACCTTGTTGATATTCAGCGACATTTTTGAATCGCTCGTTTCAATGCATGAAGATGTCCATCTATGGAGTGAGAGCATCTATTTTAGTGGCCGTGTGTGAAAATGCAGTTTATCTTGACAGAAATATAGTCCTCTGTCATCGTTTATGCGTATGTGGCCAACCATAGAAGATGCTAAGTGGTAAAGTATGTTATCTGGAAAGTTAAAACCTCGGATACTGAGAACAGCTTTTGAAGTGGGACAAAACACGCAACTTTCGTGTCTCTTGTAGCATACATATAGATATATGAGATACATATGAAGCATTGCGTCGCTTATTCCTACCATTTCTTCTTCTTTTTTTTTGGCTTAAATATACCAGAATAAAGCGACTTTTTCGCCAACGAAGGTATATCAGACCGCAAAACATGGAGAGAGTACAGTAACCGTTTTAGAAGATATGATGGGATGGCAAGGTGGACGGAAAGAAAAAAGCGGAGCGAGAGGCGCAATCCACGGTATTTTTCATTACGCTGTTGGTGTCTATAAGTGATATATAGGAAACGAGAAAGGAAAGAAAGCAGAGTTCCGACGCGCCGGAGAGCAGTTCAACAGAGCAAAAAGAATTGGAAGATCTCCACCTAAACCACAGAATCTGGAAACAAAGGACAAAACGTCATAGTTCGATACTCATCGCTTCTTGAATAAACTTTCTTTTCCACCCTCTCTAATATGGATAAGCTAACTAAGTAAGCCTTACATTAACAGTTCTTGCAGTGTTACGTGTCTTTTCAGCCGCAACGATTTGTATGGTCCTTTTTGCGTTTCTTACAGAGTCGGTATTAGCTAGTTTGTGTTGTTGCTTCTTTAGGATGTTTATTGCTTTGGCAGTAATAACAAGACAGTTTTCTTGTCTGTTACATTGCTCTGGACGTTGATAACCTTTTCTTCCACTAACAGCGTCTTGTCTTTGTCTTTTCTCTTTCTAAAACTACTCCAATATTCTTATAGTTGTAATTGGCACCCCAGCAAAAACGATATAAGGAAAGGATAGGTATCTTTAATCGTATTACTACATCTGAAAAACTAAAAACAATTTGGTTTTGCTCTTTCCGATTGCTATCGATTAATCAAGGATTTCTTTATTGGTGTCAGTAATTTCATCGTACTGCTAGAATGAAGTTCTTAGAATATGTGGATTGATTAGGTAGTTTAAACATGCAGGCCCTACGTAATGATTTATTGTACTAAACCCTATGCACGGTCTGAAACACGAAAAGATGCGTAGTATCGAGGAGAGATATAACCAGGAGATACAATAAAAGCATATAGAAAGGGAGCATGCCATCCACACCAAATAAAAAGAAAACATATGGTCCGTTGTTATTATAGTAAAACAAGATGATTGCCAGAAGTGGCCATCTGAAAGAAAACATGCCCAACGTCAATGAATCTTTTCTTTAACGGGACTGTGGCATATAGCTTCGGACCATGCGGCCGTACTAAGTAATAGGATAAGGGGAAATGCTACCCATGCTTTGAATGAATTAGGCCGTTTTGCCAATAGTATAAATCGTTACCATCTGGAATTTATTCAAAATAAGAAAAGTCAATTTATATTTCTGGTATAGTTACAAGGTGATAAACATGTTATAAAGATATACAAATGCGATAGCTTAGAGATCAAGATCAGCAAGGGTGATATTGCCTTGTTTGAATTCTTTTTCCAGCTCCTGAAGCAACAACTCATCCTCGGTGGCAGGACTTAACTCCGTGGGAGTAGGAGGATCAAGAACTTTGGCACGCCGTGTGGCTGGCTTGATTAAGTCTAGCAGTGTACCATCGTCTACTGCTCGGACCACATCATTGTAGTACTGCAGTCAAAAGGAGATTTCTTTTAGTCATCCTCTAGGAAGAGAGACATGATCGTTCTACACTTACTCCTCGGAATTCTCCTCCCACAGATATATGTGGTATCTCCTTCATTCGATTATTTTTGACGGCTGTGCTGGATGTTACATCCACAATCTCAAAGGTCACATGGTTCGCAACAAGTAAGTGCTTCATGTGCTCTTGCCTTTTTCTTATCTGAATCGTTTAAACACAAACATTACGTGTGAATGTTTACATCAGAACATTACAAACTTTCTTGACAACTTACAATTGCGTTGCTGCACACGTTAGAAACGTACAGCTGGACTTTGTCGGGAGTAGGGAAGGATTCTCCACTATCATCACTATCGGCGTCATCCTCATCATCATCATCGGCGTCTTCTACTTCCATCCTAGCATGTTTGGGCGAACCGTCTTTTGGCTGCAGCCATTCCGTTTTTCGGAGAATGCAAAGTGGCTGTGGTGGAGGCCATGAGATTGCCTCGGTTGGCAAATAACGTGCCATCCATCCCTTTGGGCGACGCTCCGATTGCACCTGCGGCGTCAAACCACTGTGTACCTGTTTCTTATCCCTTTCATCCTGAGGCACATCGACCGGATATTGGTGCGAAGCCTGTTCAAATTCATAAAGTATTCGTTCCAATTGCTCATCTGTATTGACTTTTGAAAGCGCCTTTTCTCTTGCTAGCGCTTCTTCGAGCTGCCGTCTAAGTTGTTCGATTTCCTCGTTATATTTCACCTTAGCGGCTACTAATTTCTCTGAATGTTTGTTTTGCAGTTGACGAATTTCTTCCTGATGCGCTTTTCTCAATTTTTCGGTTGCTTCAGCGTGGTCTGATATTGTGGCTTCCAGTCGTTTTAATGTTTCTTTATATGCACGCAGGCTCTCCTCGTGGTTGCGCCTCTGTGTCTAAGAAAAGCAAAAAAAAAAAAAAATAAGTTCCATAGTGTTTTTATTATGTTTCAGCATCACTAACTTCGAGTTGTTTAGTTAGATCTTCAATAGTTCGTTTCGATTTATTGGTAAGCTTTTCCGCTGCCTTGTTTCGAAGTATTTCAAGCTCTTTCTCCTTCTCGCTAAGCTTTTTCGCTAATTCTTTATTCTACATTTTTAAGCACAATTTGAGTTGATGCATCAGCCCCTGGATAAATGTGACAAAAAGACTTTTTTTTTTTTACCTTACGAGCATTGGACTCGAGATCCTGCATTCTCAATTGCTGCTTCTTGTAGGTTTGCACCTCTTTTTTTAATGACACTTCTCTTTCCAACAATGCACGTTCCTTTTCAGTATTGGCTGCAGTTTTCTTTTTCAGCTGTTGTTTCAGTTTTTCAACTTCTTTTTCCCGCTGGTGTAGTTGATCCTCGATCTGCGATAATTTCTTGGTTTGCTTTGCTTGCTGATCTGAAGATGAAACCGCAGATCGAAGCTGTTTCAACTCTAAGTTTTGCTGCGCTATTCGCCGTAAATTTTCTTCATTCTATCAGAAATTTTAGCCATTATTATATCAAGTTATTATGCTTACTTTCAGTGTAAGCTGATCAAGTTGCTTCTTCAGCTGAAGCGCCGGGGCAGCAGGAGTGTGCCCAGGGGGCGGTGGCCGCCTTCCTTTTTGTTGCATGGAAGGCGCTACGCCATTGGTAGTATTGGCTGTGGTTAACTGTGCCTTTGTTGGTTTCGCCAGAAGTCGAGCTTTATTTTCCGTTGGAGAAAGTCGTACAGTTGCAGGTTGCTTGGTGATCGGCTTATCGATCAGTTTCTTGTTAGTCGGTGCTGGTAAAGTAGCTGTCTTCTTCACCGTCCTTGGCTGTTTGGCCACCGTAGCCATGATTCGGCTGGCACGAGCCGTTACAGGCTTCTTTTCCAAACCTTTTGCAACAGACGGGGCGAGGGAAGTCATGGGTAGAGAAGTGAGCAGGCGAAGTATAAAGGAAGAAGAAAAGCGAGAGGCAATTGTGCGGGATGAATTGCGTATTTATGGCATCCACAAAAGGAAAGACCAACATAAAGATACCCTTTTAGTTTGTAATAGCTTAATGATATTTTAGGTAGAGGAAGAAGAGTTGCCAGAAAAAGGGTTAGTGAAAACATCAGGGCCATCCCGCAATAACTTATCAAGCACGGCCATGCACAGACTATCTGTGGCTTGGTAAAGGACCGAAACTTTTTTTCGTTATCATCGCCCGCGTAAAAGAGTACAGTAGTAGCTCCTTGTTCCTCTTACCGAAAATGTCGCTTGCCCTTGACTTCTTGCTCCCCCCTCCCCCTGCCTCTTACAAGGCTGATCAGGCCTTTGTTGCCCACGCTTCTGTTAGCGGTAAGTTTGGACTCAAATCTGCTAAACGACCAGGTCATTGATAATTGAGCCCCCTCGTCCACGTAGCTTCACAGGATCGCCTTTTGGAGCCGGTTGGTCCTCACTTCCTTGCTCATGCTCGTCGCAAGAGACACAACCGTACCTTCTCTGAAGATGAACTTCACCAAGCCCAAGAAAAGGCTAACCAGGTTGTCGAAGAAGAAACCGTTGAATTTGAATATGAGGATGTCGATATCACCATGGTGAACAACGATCCTACTCAATGGAAGGTTGGTTGACAGTTAGATCCATTGCTTAATCTGTTACTCATTCTGTTAATCCAATTTGATGCATTAGACCCAAGATAACTATGCTGTCCTTGGTTTGACTAAGCTTCGATACAAGGCTACCGAGGAGCAGATCAAGAAGGCTCATCGTCGTATGGTTCTTTTGCACCATCCGGATAAGAAGGCTGATAAGAATGACGACGCATTCTTTAAGTGTATAGCCAAGGCTTATGATACGTTGATGAACCCCGTTAGCCGTCGTCAGTATGACTCCGTTGATTTCGGTATGGCCGCTGTCGATGAAGATGTTCCCACTGCCAAAACCCCTGGCAACTTCTACAAATTGTGGGCTCCTGTTTTTGAACGCGAAGCCCGTTTCTCCAACAAGCAACCTGTGCCACTTCTTGGAGACGAGGAAACCTCCAAGGAGGAAGTCGAAGGCTTCTACGATTTCTGGTACAACTTTGATTCGTGGAGATCTTTCGAATGGCTTGATAAGGAGGCTGCTGAAGGTGCTGATAACCGTGACGATAAGCGTTATGCTGAAAAGAAGAACCGTGCTCAACGTGCTCAACTGAAGAAGGAAGATAATGCTCGTCTCCGCAAACTTGTCGACACATGTCTTAGTGTTGATCCCCGTATCGCTAAGTTCAAGGCTGAGGAAAAGAAGCGAAGAAACGCAAAGAAGGATGCTAAGGCTGCTGCGGATAAGGCTGCAGCGGAAGAAGCTGCTCGCAAGGCGGAAGAAGAGCGAATTGCCCGGGAGAAGGCTGAAGCTGAAGCTAAGGAAGCTCAGGCTGCTGCCAAGAAGGACAAGGAGGCTGTGAAGCGTGCTATCAAGAAGGAAAAGAAGACCATCAAAGGTTTGGTTAAGGATAACAACTATGCTCTGGCAGCCGGTGCTGCTGCCGCTACCCCTGAACAGATTGACAGCCAGTTGCAAAAGCTTGATGACCTGATCGCCAAGAACAAGACCTTGCCAGCGCTGGAAGCTCTTCGCAAGGCCCTCGAACAAGGTGTCAAGGATGGCAAGTTGAACGAGGTGTTTGACGCTGAAGTTGCCAAATAGAATAATATCAGAATAAAAATGGATTCTTTTTGTTTATACATGTCTTTGCTCGACATCTGAATCATCTGATAGAAAACTGTCATCTAATCCTCTTTCGCGATCCAATGCTGTAAATTCTAGTGAGGGATCGCGGCTATACTCGGGTATATCGGCAAAATCAATTCGTGCCGAGCGTGCGTTGATTGAATATTTGTTTCTACATATCATAGCTTTGTCAATCCAAAAATCCACAATTCATTTGCAAGATCTGCTTACTTTCGAACGATCATGAACAAGCGAAAGAATTGGAAGCAATTTCGAATGATCAGCAGAATCGTATCAAAGATAGCTTCATTGCGTTGGCTTACGGAACATCCGGATGAAATGACGATCAGCGTGATAGCGCACAGTACGACAAGGATTGTGTCCACGATATTCCATGTCGATTTCCAATATGCCTGTAGCGAAGTTGTATAAGCTACGGATGTGAAACAAAGACGTCCGAATCTTACCCGGCGTAATGCTACCATCCGGATGCTGACTTCAATGATCATAGCGAAATTGATAACAGCTTCGAATACGATGAACAGTAATGAAGGGCTAACCAATTAGAAGTTTGTTGATCAATCGAAACGCGGGATCGATCCGTTGTCATTCTGGATAAGAACACTCACCAGGTTTGTTGGATAGACTGTGAACGTGCAGATATAAGTATTGTATCGCAAGTGGAAAACATGATACGTCAAACTAGAAGGTGTATACTTGCAAGTAAAATAGTGACCAAACTTAACAAGGCCAGCAACAGATATAAAGTAATATAGAAGTTGGAATACATGAATCGATTCGCCATGCCTTGTATCATCTCTGATTTTGTTAATCCATGCTGCGTGCGTAGACCTCTAACGTAGCTCAGCTAAATTATAAACATAGTGCATCTAAAGAAGATCATAACGCACCTGCCTTGCTCTTGAGCATCTTCCGAAGCGAGCATGTGTACGCGATCATCGTCGTCATCTGTTAACGGCATGTTGTAAATGAAGCTTAAAACAAGAGAAAGGGAAATGCTTGAGAGCTGAGCTGAGAAAAATGGACCAGTCATATTGATAAATTTGAGGGGAACGGTTGGCACAGACCAACGTAACGACACTGGTGACATTCTGTTTTAACCTTGTGATACAGCAACCGGATAGAATAGCATCATCTTACTCTAACATAATGGCGACACATACCTTGTTACATGCCGCAGCAAGAAACACTAATGGATTTATCAGTTATCACCTGCTTCCAGACCGAAAGAATGATTAGCAAAGGCTAGTAGCAAGATACTCGCGAGTTGTAACAAAGACATAAAGCATTTCCTAAGCCAAGAGCGGTTAGATTCCTGAGTTTCATCTTATGGACGCCAAGTTCTTCCTCTATAGTCACTCCGTATTCTTAATGTTGTGTAACAACATAGACCGATCTTATGGTGTGTAAGTGATAACAGACGTCAAGTTGCAGACGATACGGAAAGGATCCATGGCAAAACTGTAAAACAACAGATATTTCCCGCGGGATTCCGGGTGTGCAGTATTGTAATCTCCATATAGGTTGCTTAAAGGGACGTATGTTTGCCACCTAATGCAAAGAAAAGTGATGCAGTCCTTATCACAAACTTACAGCATCAGAAAATGAAGCCACATTCAGCTAATCGGTAAAAGATGTGTTCGCTCTGGAGCAATTGTTGCTGCAGCCTTCGACTGACCTGATATGGTTACGTATGTTTGCTACAATGGTCAGCACATGATATCCAAATGTAATTGAAAAGTTCCTCCCTCTAACCTTCTAGAACATAATATTTTTCGCATTTCATCTAATAAGCACGGGGCGTATGCACGTCTTCCTTACAGTGCTATTCTCCATATATGCACTATTTTATACAACTTAACCCATCAATAAACCCATGCAATAATTGTCTGACAGCTTTATCAACCTGTCGACGTAGCTAGCAAACAGCCATCCTTTTTTGCACCCAATTATTCATAGGAATTCTTATGCTGATGAACATTTATTAGATTATTATACAGTTTTCCTGAAGCAGTTTGAAACCATCCAAATTCATCCGCTTCGTTGATTTCTTCTGAACACGCAAATACATCGTACTCATTTTCTTTATTAATTCTTCCCATACGATACAAACCAGCGCCAAATATATTCCTCGCGGACAGGAGAAATTGCTTGAGCGTCTCTTGGTGGACTATACCAGCTGGGTGGCATCCATAATTTCATGAAACAATCAGAGAGGGCAGGTTGAACTCTGTTCAGCGTGACACCCATCGATCTCCTTCTGGCCTCAAGAAGGTTTATTTGTGATCGCAGCATCGTTGTCAGTTGTTGGACTCCTTGCTGTTCGGTAGGAAAAAGCTATAAGTACAATCAAAGCAGCAGAGCCAATAACTTGCAGAAAACAAGCAAACTCGACAGTTTAGTATCAGATCAAGACTTAGATCCAATGCTTGATAGAAGTTATAATCTTCGCTGTGGTATTGCAATGTACAGACCTGGAGCATCAAGATGCACTGTTGATAGCTGTACTTATGCCCTAGAACCCAAGGAAACAAAATGTAATCAACGCACTTCAAGCAGGGGATACAGCACAAGATTGTGATTTATCAGCCATTTGCAGAATTCAGCCCTCCAGCTTCTTCGCTATATTGTTGTGAAATACCGTCTTTAAGAGATTGTCTAGCACGTCTTTCCTTTCTCTTTAGCTTGCCAAGATCGGTGCATATTTCGCAGGTTCACTATCCTTTGCAATTTTGCCTACGATAATATCAAAGTCCTTCTTGCCGGCATCGTACAATATACGAATATCGATATTGAAG
This sequence comes from Apophysomyces variabilis, assembly GCA_002749535.1. Lineage (NCBI taxonomy): Eukaryota > Fungi > Mucoromycota > Mucoromycetes > Mucorales > Mucoraceae > Apophysomyces > Apophysomyces variabilis. Next base: position 353,640 of record MZZL01000384.1, on the reverse strand, counting down.
GCATGTATGTTCTGGAAGCAGTCGTCGTACAGTTGTCGCTTTTCGTGTGACCAGTATGACACAGTTGACTTCCCGCTATATAGACCAATAGTTACTAAGCGTCGATAAGAAAACTACACATCGGATACATTTTCCTGCTTACATTGTTATTTCATTGAGTGGATATCAAGGATTCTTAGTACAACCATGGAGGTGCCACCGAAACTTTACTCACTCCTCTCCGGTTAATAATGTACCCGGAAATAAAGTCCTCATCTTGTGAGCAGGCTGTCCAAGGTTCTTCAGAACCATTGCTTGACAAATACAAGTACATTGTTATTCTTTGGTTCATATGCGGGGTATCACAAACATCGCTTCATCACCTGCAATTTCTCAATAAAGTATATCCGATCTCGGAATATAAAATAAAAGACGTTTCATCGTTTACCAAGGCAGATTTTTGCCCTGTGCAAAGTGAAGTAAGTTTCGTTGGGTTCATGTAGTAACCCGATATATATTCCAATTTAAATAAGTAAAACCATCCATTTGGAGCAGTAGATCTGACAACAGTTAGGAGATCTTGCATTGTACATGTTTTCTAATTATCGCTTCGCAATTCTGGGTATGACAATTACCTTTGTTCCTATTTGTAGTTGTAAACTTTTTTTTACATCGTGTTAAAAAAACATTTAGATAACATATAGGGAGTAATTCATGTATCGTAAGTGGGCTTATTAATTACGTTTGCCTGTTCTCTATATAGACGTCCATAGATATCATCTGTAACAAAATCTGTCACACGCCAGGGCCAATTGTTTCCCTGATAGTCAGGTGGGCATTTAGACGTGAATAAAAAAGAAAAAGAAAAAGATGTAAACTGAATCTTGGTTAACAACACAATTTAAGTGGAATTCTTTCTATTTCGCCTGGGCACTATTTCCATAAGCGGGACAGAAAGTGTATTTCAGTTTTCCACCAGATCGACATGTTGACCAAGAAGATATTGATGATACAAATGTGGAATTGGGGTTTTGTACGACCTAAACCCAATGAGACAGCTTGAGCAACCCTGGAGACGCATATGGGACGGGGAGACATCCGTCAGGACTTGGTCAATGCACCGTAAATGAAATTTGCATGCAGATGCCGTATTAATCCAATTTAAAATATGAACGATACGATGCGTGCATCTTATAGTTGAGTCTCTTTTACTGTATACCTCTACATTGCGTGATTTTTTTTGTTGCGGTATTGTTTGTCCTACCAGCGGAAGCTCAAGACGGCAGTTGCTTTGCTATCTCCGCCATTAGTTTTGCTTCAAGCAAAGAAGGGGAAGATCGTACAGAAAAATATGCGTTGTCCGGAATTGGGTTACTACATAGTTTTATCAGACTAGATCGGTTCTTCCTCAGAGGGAAGATCTCCTTTCTATGTCGTCATGAAAGAAAGTCTTGCGTTTCACAAAAAAATGAAATTCACTCTCCATGGTCATGCTTTTTTTTGTTTAATTTTTTTGTCTCTTTGCTTTTTCTTCTTTTCCCTTTTTCTATCTCTGATTTCTTTTAGTTTTTCTGTATAGTTTTGTACAGTGAGTTCATTTACTACTTAATAATGTATGTATGAAATTATGTTCAATGTATTAACTTACAGAGTCTTTTATTTTATCTATAAAGAATTTAGTTATGTTATATGTTCCAACCACACCTGTACCTACTTCCATAGGTACTCATGCGATCCCTGAAATGTCTCTTGGCAATCACAGACATGACCAAGTAGACATTACAGAAGAACAACAGACAGACGATTTCTATTATCATAGCACACAGTACCTTGATAACAAACCGATGGACAAATATCAAGATCACCAACAAGAGACTCCGACAGGGGAAGAGGACGAAGACGAGTTTTTCTTTCTGAATCAGCATGAAAATACTCCTGGCCTGCTCGATGAATACATGGACTTCAAACAAGTCCCTTTTGACCCTTCGTCACAACCACAGCAATTAGTGCTACCAGCAGCCTCGTCGACATCAAAATCAGATCTCGTGCCGAACGAAAATGTACAGTACACCATGGCAACTCGTACATTTTATGCAACCATCAACAAGTTCGCTCGACAAAACCATCCTGAATGTCGCCGAAGAACACCCTATTCCTTCTTAGAAAATTGGCATCTACATAACATGTACAGCAAATCCCAACAGATCTTGCTAGGCATATCCAATGTTCGTCCAACTGTGTTACTATCAGGTGATGACTTTATGTTCACGCCACCACTTACACCGCAAAGTGATCCATGCGATCATATCGATCTCATACCGTTAGACTGGGATGAAGACGACGAAGATGATTCAGACGTAAGGAACGGCTACGGCCACGTAGATGCATATACGGTTATGGACAGTGATGTCGTCATGATGGCTGCACCCGCTCCGGAAGGATGTTGCATTGACAATGATGAAGAAGATGTCTCCCTTAAGAAACCAGGATATACGACCTGTGACAGTGAATTTACCATCTGTCCAATGCTGGACGAGAATTCGTGGATGGGCCAAGGCCGTCATCAAAAGTTGTCACCCTATACTTCTTCAAACGAGTATCCCACGAGTAATCATACTGGTGCAGAGTATTGCAGTCTTTATCAGCGTCACCATCAGCAATTGGAAGGAGAAGAGGATGGAGAGGAGTCATTTGAAGGTTCAGGATTAACCATGTCGCCAGAGCTAGTAAACTGGTACCGGTCTGAACAAACATTCCCCTCGAGTATCGTCAAGTATCAGACAGAGAATAATAAGTTTTCGCAAGCTGCACCAGCTCAGCGTCTGGAAATCAGTTATGACGAAAGAAACGCACCAATATCACGAGAGCAAACCTGCATGGAAACCAGCGAGTCGGTGAGCGACCGGATATCCATCATGACGGGTTCGTCCTCTTCAGAACAGTTCCCTTCCACTAGTGATCCGGCGTCTATCAGTAGTCCCGTTGTTTCGTACCAGTCACTAGCTGATATAATGACCATCGAGACCAATAATGCGATGCCTGTTCAGACATCTTGCCCCTCGTCTTCGTATACTTATGGTGCCATTCAATCCAGAGAAAAGACAGCAAGGGTCACGGGACGTTTGCATCTACGAATTCCTGATTTCTCTGGAGAAATCTGGCGCACTTCCGAACTCGCTTTGGAGCTTGCCGAATCGTTTTCGTCAAACAGAGACCATACATTAAATGACGAAGAGCTGGGCACAATCCCGATCACAGCTAGACAAACGAACCAAATCCTCCGTTTCATTTTATTTACTATACAGATCTGGCATGTGCTCTTTATCTGTGCGGAGTCCATTCTTGGGGACCTGGGCTGTATTTTGACGCGTCGACAAGTTCATCTCATTGCCACACACACTCCAGCATCCAAGCAACCATTGACTTCTACTGTATGAGAAGCAAACGAGAACAGAAATTGATAACCCACCCCAGTTATATATATACGCACATATTCTTTACCCTTTTGCTTTTTTTTTGTTTACTATCGAGGCTGTCATTGCTTGTTTTTCTTCTTCTTTTCCTTTCTATGTTTTATTGCTTATTTTCTATTTCTTTACGTATATATCGATATATTTCGGACGGGATTGGGAACAATAGCAGAAAAGTATATATAGTTTACTACAGCCTCTACTACCTTATCTTTATTACTTATTTGTATTCTTTTTTTTTTTCGTCATTGTAAGTAAATCTTATACCCTAAAAGACAAGCAAGCAAACAGATTGCTCTACAAAGTAGACCACGTCATGAGGATGATTTATTTTCAAGCAGGCAATTCAATTGCACAGAGAACAATTGGGTTTTTCTTTTTGTTTTATATATGTATAATTGACAACTGGATGATTATTCTTCTACCGACACTATGTCTTCTTCGTCATTTTCATCGTCGTTACCGTCCTCATCGTCTTCTTGCATTGTCTCTAGTTCCACAGGGACGCTTTTATCGGCCATCACTGGACTATCGCTAGATCGATATTCTGGCAAGTTGGAAGATGGCGAGCTATTAAAGGTATTGACTTGATCTTGACTAAGATGAAAGAGAGGTTTGATCTGGTTTGTTACCGGTGCTATATTTTACATATAAACAAGGTAGTCAGTTTTTAGTTCATCAGTAGCGGCATGAACCAGTCTATCACTGTTTTGCACCTGAGCTAGCGTGATGTGCTAGTAGAGCGAGTAGAGAAATGACAATAAGTTTTGATAGCATTTTCCGAACTCTTGTTGAGATGTCAAAGACAAAGCTCTTTTTTATAACATACCGTAAAAAACTTGAGCAGTAAACAAACTTTGAGAGCAGGTCCGGAATTATTTCTCTTACATTGGTTATACTTCGGTATAATCATCGTTTATCATCAAAGCATAGGTCATAAACAATATTAGAACTTTAATACACAAAAACAAAAAAAGCGTAGAATTTTCTGTACATAACAACTGTTTCGATCTGGTCGCTTTTGCAACTGTGATAGAGCCGTAAACCGTAGGCTAGTTACCCAACATTGTCTGGCGGAAAATAGTTTGAAGACGCCCGTTTGGCCTACTGAAACAGCAATTTACGATGATCCTTGCTAATCAAACAGAATTTGATCCTTTCTTTTTCTTTACTGTTTCCCCATCTTTCTGGTAGTTTACTCGATGTATGCGTATTCTTATGTATATATTGTGTGTACATGTATCTAAACAATTTCCTTCCACAGAGTATCTGTCAGATAGTGGATATTATCACATCCAATGCCCTTATTAATTTTACGGCTACAAATAAAAACGTATGATAAGAAAAATAGCAATATGGAATGCATGTATGTAAAGCTTTTTAACACTTACATGTCCTCTGTGCTCATCTTCAACAGTCCAACAGCCAAAGCGTTTTCTTTACCCTCTGCCATAATAGCTACTACGGAGCCGTTAGGCAAGTCGTGGTCCATACGCGCGCCTCTCGACGTCAAACCGGGACACATAATGTTGGCACCAGACAAGACAAACTTGATAGCACCTCGGTCCACCTGAAGTTTAGGAAGGATATCGGGATCTGTTGTCATAACAAATAAAGGAAATGTTCAGGATGGTTTGCTTGTTCAGTGCTAAATATCTTCCTACATTTATGCAGCAGTTTAAGTGTGGGAAAGAAGGGTCCATCGAAGTGTTGAAAGAAAAGAATTTCACCGTTCACGGACAAAAACGAAATATGTTCATGGCTATACTGAGTTGATCAAAATTTTGTCCCAGTTGCGTCGTAAATCATGTTACCCCTTGATCTGGACAATGGGCGTTTTCTTTGGAATCAAATCGTCAAGGATAGGTTCGAGCATTGGGTATTGCTCCACCAGTTTGCTGCGAATGGCGCGTTGGACCGAGGATTTCAATTGTGATTGTCCTGCGATATTCTCCTGGAAACTAAATCTGATGACGCCGGGCGTTTGAACGGCGTAAGCAATGAATATCATATACTTGTTGACATGTCCTACTTTTTGAACATGATATGCTTGTTTCAGCTACAATAGAGAACAGCTGAAGAAAGGGAAAAAAATGTTGAGTGCCAGACACACACGTTTCTTGGTGTCCAGTGAATCGGAAAAACAGTCCCTCTATCCTGGTTGCCAGTGGCCGTCTTTGAACCTTTTTGGAAGCTCATCATGGCACGGAATTCCTTTTGGCATCGTTTTCGACGGTTAGATGCCTATGCGAAAACTCTCGATGACTTTCGTGTCAGGACCACTACCGGTGCTGCTGGTAATCTTGATACATCCTTCGTTTAAGCCTCGGTGCCTGACTGATTTATCTCAGTTACTGCCGTGAGTGGGATTGTCATTGCCATCCTCGTTCTTTTTGAGATATCCAGATATATGACACCATTACTGCAACAGGAAATCATTGTGGATGGTGGAAAAACGGTATCTGAGAAGAGAGGGATACCTCATCGTCTTATCCCATCTTTTATAGGAAAAACTTCCAATTTCTTTTAATGTCACATTTCCGCATATGCCATGCTACCGTAGGGTTTTCTTATTTTATTACTGATTAATGCCTTGTATTAATTGTCCTAAATCAAACAGTTTTGAGCTTGGACGTTATGGACGAAGGCGATCAACACGTTACAGGCTATGAACATGACGTTTTTAAAGTCCGTCTCGACGCCAATGGGAATGAAATTGAGAAAGATAAGCCTAAAGGTGAAGAAGAGCCAAGGAGAGAGTGCTGTGAAAAACTAATTTTATTTTGTGGAGAAAAGAGTTGAGTAATTCGTTGAAAGGTGCTGAATTGGCGTTACGTAAGGAAGACGACGGTTATTGTGGTCCCTGTTATGGAGCGAGTCCCAATGCGGGTCGTTGCTGCAATTCATGTGAAGAGGTGGAGCAGCTCTATGCTGAACAGGGCTGGGCATTCAATCCAGATATTATTGAACAGGTACAGTTGTTGGGCAAAGAATGTTTCTACGTGGCAGATGCCAATTACTGACGAGCTTTGTAGTGTATTAAAGAGGGGTGGCGCGAGAAAATGGAATCTCAATCCACGGAAGGATGCAATATGCATGGACAATTGCTAGTAAGCAAGGCGCGCGGAAATTTCCATTTTTCCCCAGGAAAAGCAATTTCGCATGGATCGTCTCACGTCCATGATGTGCGCGCCTACTTACTTGCTCATCATGATTTCGTTCATAAGATCCATCATCTCCAATTTGGCAATCAAGATCATCAGGCACATAAACAAAAACGTACAAAAATGAACGCTCTGACCAACCCACTTGATGGTACCATGCGGGATAAGGCTAACCGTAAGTAATCTTCCTCAAGCTTTGGACTATCATGTCTTATACTCGCTTCCACTCCAGCTGCACTGATGTATCAGTATCATTTGAAGATCGTTCCCACTCAAGTTAATTACGTTAGCGGATACGTTCTAGACACTTTCCAATATTCGGTTAGCCGACAGGAACGTGATTTGTCCGTTCAACCTACAGGCGGCCTTCCAGGTAGGATAATTTGCCCATATACACAATGACATTGACGGAGCATAAACTTAATGCATGAATATAGGTGTTTTCTTTTTTATGGACTTTTCGCCTATGCGTGTGATCTATTCAGAAAGTCGTCAGTCGCTAGCAAGCTTTCTAACTAGTCTGTGTGCCATTGTAGGTGGTATTTTCACTGTCGCTAGCATGGTAGATGGTGCATTATATAGAGCCGAACGGTCATTAAAGAAAAAGGCAGAATTGGGCAAAATGAATTAAATGCACAATAAAAGTTTAAAAGACGTTAAAAACCCACCATGATCTTTGGAACTCGGAATTGACCATGTTCTTGTGCTTCAAACTAGGCCTTTTCTGTCTACGAAGAACATCAGCCAACTATAGTTAGATAGGCTTGCTTTGGTCTTACAACATCCTTGACCGGGATGAAGAAAAGGGCGCTCAGCCAGACTATAGGAAGGATCCGCCGGACTTTTTTCGCGCATTCCCTTTTTCGCTTAGTGATGCGGGGTTGGACCGGGACATGCGCTTTCATGTGATACATTACTGCTTAAAATTTCTGGCAGTTTCACGAAATGGGTGTCTGAGTGTTGAAGTTTACGAAATATATATTTGGCTTACGCGTCGTTCGCAAGTGTTCTTTACTGCCTAAACCCCTTTTCTTTCATCATGTCTATTACAAAGATTCACGCCCGTCAAATCTTCGACTCCCGTGGCAATCCTACTGTCGAAGTCGAAGTCACCACAGCAAAGGGTGTTTTCCGTGCTGCTGTGCCCTCTGGCGCATCCACTGGTGTCCATGAAGCACTTGAACTTCGTGACGGAGTGAAGGAAGACTACGTTGGAAAGGGTATGTGTTCGAAAAGAAAATAGAAATGGCAGATTAATGATTAAACGACGTGTATCTTTAGGCGTTTTCAAAGCGATCGAGAACATCCATACCATCATCGCTCCCGCATTAATCGAATCCCAACTCAACGTTGTGGATCAGAAGGCTGTTGATGAATTCCTTCTGAAGCTTGATGGTACACCTAACAAGAGCAAGCTTGGTGCCAATGCTATCTTGGGTGTCTCTTTGGCTGTTGCCAAAGCAGGTGCTGCTGAGAAGGGTGTGCCTTTGTACGTCCATTTTGCCGATCTTGCCGGATCCAAGAAGCCATTTGTCCTTCCTGTGCCTTCCTTCAATGTAATCAATGGTGGTTCTCACGCTGGCAACAAATTGGCTATGCAAGAATTCATGATCATGCCCACGGGTGCATCATCATTCACCGAAGCCATGAAAATGGGAAGCGAAGTTTACCACACCCTCAAATCTGTCATTAAAGCCAAGTATGGTCAAGATGCTACCAATGTTGGTGACGAGGGAGGATTTGCACCCAATATACAGGACAACCAGGAAGCCCTCGAGTTGCTCACCACTGCTATTGAGAAGGCGGGTTACACAGGCAAGATTAAGATCGCCATGGATTGTGCCGCTTCCGAATTTTACAAGGACGGCAAGTATGACTTGGACTTCAAGAATCCCGAGTCTAACCCTGCTGAGTATCTTACTGGGGAGCAACTCTCTGAGCTTTACAAATCCTTTGCTGAGAAGTACCCAAGTAAGTTTCAAATTAGGATACGAAAACCCCAGTTTTCTGTCTCCGGGGAGGTAGGGTGTGACAATGCGGGGAAGCGTGGGGAGGTGAATTGGGAAGTTGGAAAGGAGAAACGGAACGGGTCGGAACGGGCTGCCTTTTTTTTTTTTTTAATTCCATAGAGGCCAGTTTGCTTATTTTCCATTTGTTTCTTCAGTTGTATCAATTGAGGACGGATTTGACCAAGATGATTGGGAAAACTGGTCCCACTTGCAGTCAGGTTCTGATCTCCAACTGGTTGGCGACGACTTGACCGTGACCAATCCAGCACGCATTGCCACGGCTATCGAAAAGAAAGCCTGCAATGCCTTGTTGCTCAAGGTCAACCAGATTGGTACTATCACAGAATCCATCCAGGCTGCTTTGGATTCCCAGCGAGCTGATTGGGGTGTCATGGTTTCTCACCGATCTGGTGAAACTGAGGACACCACGATCGCCGACCTTGTCGTTGGCCTCCGCACTGGACAGATCAAGACTGGCGCTCCGTGCCGCTCGGAGCGACTGGCCAAATTGAACCAGTTGCTGCGTATCGAAGAAGAATTAGGCGCCAACGCTATCTATGCCGGTGAAAACTTCCGCAAAGCTCACGAATTGTAAATAGCTAGGCTTTTTTTTTTAATGTGCTGTAAATGGTCAAAATAAAAGAAAACGACGTTCGTTTTGTGGAAGACATGGTAGGAAGGAAACGATGGTGTTGCGAAGCAGAGAAAGTTCGTTTATTTGTTCGAGGTCAGCTTCAACAGGGATCGCAAACAGGCCATATATTTTGGGGAATATCACAAAGGTGATAACTAGCAGGAAATTGTATGGAGGACTTAGGAATAGGCAATCATTTGGCCAAACGTAGGTTCATCTAACATGGCTTTGTTCATGTATAGATTGTATGAAACAATCAACGATGCCCTGCTCTACCTATTTTAGGATTTTGTGTCCGTTTTGGTTTGTCATTGTTTGTTACACACTTGTTTTCGCTCTTACGTGGACATGAGTGCAGAAGCGCCGAGCGATTCCATTATCGACGCCCGTGATCGCCACATAGCTAGCAACGAAAACGCGGGAAATGATCATTATGACGAGAATGCAACATATTTTATCAGAACAAGTTATCAAGATGATGACGATTACAGCCAACATTTGAACCATCAGTCTTATCGAGAGAATGATGATGAGGTCCAGCAAAGACTGTTTCCAACGAACGAAGTAAACTACGATGAAAAAGTGAATCATAGCAAGGTAAAATTCTGCTTGATAAGTCTGGAGCAAAGTGTTGCAAATACAGCGCGCGACTGATACACTATCTATTGAAGTCCCTGTTTAACTGGACTTGTGCAAGTTTCCTTCTCGTCCTATTAGTGGCAGGAACCATTTGGGGAATAGCCTTGGGAAAGTTAAGCCAAGGTAGACTCGTACATATGAAGAAATTGTAGCATTTAGCGACAGGTATTAGTGAGCATTTTGGAGGAAGGCGATGAATCTTTGCAGAAGCGCATTGAATTTGATGACTTGTACAACTCGTCTTTTACACCTAAACGTCCAACCCTCGTATGGGTACAAAATGGTAAAAAAGTTGTTTCCTTATGCTTTTCTATCTTCATCTTACAGAGAGAATGGCATAGATCCGAGAGACGGTATTTTTACGTACAGAGACCCTGAAACGGACAATATTATTCTTGAATCCATTCAGGACAGAAAAAGTCAAGTGTATGTCAACGCCAATGACTTGGTAAGTGGTTATCTGAGAGGAATTACATGTCAGGCGTTAAGCGGTCGTCACTATTTACTTAGATCGTGGACCATGGTTTGCTCAACGTACAATCGTTTGAGATCTCCGCTGATGCGAAGTATTTAATGTTCTGGACAAACAAGACAAGTGTACGGAATATTATCAATGTAGTCCACCGCTGATGCTGACAATACTCTCTCTGTAGCAATATCGGCATTCTTATTTTTCGAATGTCTTTATCTATGACCTCGCGAATCGATCAATCACACCGTTAACGGCAGATACGGTTGTAGACGAAGAGCCTAAAATAGCATACGCAGTTTGGAGTCCAACTGGCCATCAAGTGGTATGGCTGACAAACATTAATGCCCGTTTGTTAAAAAACGAAGTGTTCCATTTAGGCCTATGTGAAAGAGAATAACTTATATGTCACTGACTTGAAATCGCATAAGCAAGTGACATTTGATGGATCAGCCACGGTATTCAATGGTGTACCTGACTGGGTATATGAAGGTATGCTTCGGATTGCTTTCAGATCCCATAGAGACGGGTCTTATTTCTAGAGGAAGTATTCGGTACAAATTTCGCTGTTTGGTGGTCGCCGGATTCGACTCACCTGGCTTATCTGAGACTGGATGAGACCACAGTACCTGAATTCCATATGGCGCTATATACTACGTCTAATCAGTCCTATCCCGAAGAATTAAAGATCAGATATCCCAAGGTAAAGAAAAAAAAGCAAAGGAGTAAAAGAGAAGAACATAGTTTGTTGGTATTTATATTAACATTATACTTTCCAGGCCGGTGCTCCTAATCCTTTAGTATCTTTATATGTTTATTCGCTGCCTGAGGATGCGTCTCTATTGGTCACAACGGACGAAAAGATGGCGATACAGAGCATCAAGAACAAAGAATATAAGGATTTTGAACTTAATGACCGTATCATAACAGAAGTAACATGGGCAACAGAGTCACATTCTCATCTTCTGTTTAAACAGACCAACCGTGTTCAGGATCATCAATTGACCATTGTGGTAGCTTTGGCGGACGGCTTGCACAAAGCCACTGCAACTGTTGCGCGCGATTACAAACCAGATGATGGAGGCTGGGTTGATGTACCCGCAACGCCAACAATGGTCTTTCTATCATCAGACCAAGGAATTATCCGCTATCTGGATGTTGCTGATAATAAGGATGGTTTTGCTCATCTGGCTATCTTTAGCACAGGTAAAGATAAACCTGTCTGGCTTACGTCGGGCGAATGGGAGGTTGTAGCTGGTACGGTTGTTGTGGATAAGTCACGTCAGCTCGTGTAAGTGCACACCCCTTGAAGGAATGCTTTATTAGTTCTATTGAACGATCGCAAACTTTATCAGGCATTTCATATCCACTGAGTTATCCCCTTTGGAGCGTCATCTATATAGCATTTCCTTGGAAAGCGAGGATCCTGCTCTAACCAAGACGTGTCGTACATGTCCTGATGATCCTGACGTACATGCTTATTATGCTGTCACTTTTACACCAAAGGCTGGATTTTACGTTCTGGATTATCTTGGGCCGGATATACCTACAACGGTTGTAAAGAGCGTTGACGACAATTCATTCGAAGTTCTCCTTGAGAATAACACAGAGCTAAAAACACTCTTGAAAGATTACAGTCTGCCACGTGTCCGCATGACAAATGTCCGCAGTGGTAATATTGGTAAGTCATCAAGATAGCTTAAGATTGGAATCGGAGGATTTCATGCGAAATTATAGACATGAACGCCATGGAGATCCTACCTCCTTCTTTCGATGCGTCATTGAAGTACCCAGTTCTGTTTCACGTGTATGGTGGCCCTAGCTCGCAGCTAGTCTCTTATCAATATGATCTCAGTTGGCATACATTCGTAGCAAGCCAACTAGGTTATATTGTTGTCACGGTAAGTAGTTGTCCTGTGTTTCAGGGAATTTTGAGTTCAACAAGTAATGTAGGTTGACGGTCGTGGTACTGGTTTTCGAGGACGGAAATACCGAGTAGGCGTCAGAAGACGGTTGGGTGAATTAGAAACGATCGATCAAGTCAATGCTGGTCGATACTGGGCTAGTCTGGACTACGTCGATGAGTCAAGAATAGCGATCTGGGGCTGGGTAGGAGCGTATATTTTAATAAGACTTCTTAATGTGGTAACAATTCCCGTTTCTCCCAGTCCTACGGTGGATACATGACAACTAAGGTGTTGGAGGCCAATGATGGTGTTTTCGGAGCAGGTTTAGCTGTCGCTCCGGTGACAGACTGGCGATTCTATGGTAAGAGCCACTGAAGCAAACCAATGTCGACATTACTTAATCCTACAGATTCGATTTACACGGAGCGATACATGCTCACACCTGAGCTGAACCCTCAAGGTTATGTCGACAGTGCAGTTAACAACATGACAGGCTTCGAAAACGCAAAGTATCTACTTGTGCATGGCACTGGTGACGATAACGGTAAGTGGTTGACACAGTATATAGTTAACAAAATGGTTTAACCATTCTATTTCGTTAGTCCACTTTCAACATTCGGCAGTGCTTGTAGACAAACTGACTCAAGCTAATGTGCACAACTATCGTGTTCAGTTTTTTTCCGACAATAACCATGCCATTCGCTATCACAACGCAAACCAAAACGTTTACTATCTTCTAACCGAGTTTCTCTTTGAGAGGTAGGTTCGGACCTTTTGAAACGCATGCCATTTACGTAACTCGGCTTTACAGTTTTGGTGGGAAAGATTATGCTCACGTTCGCGCAGAAACTCACGGGCATTTTTCTGGTCCGTTGAAGAAAGTTTCTTAGTAAGATAATCTGATAATATACATTATGCTATGTCGCAATATATTTCGCAATATCCAGAACATTCGGCAAGAATCGATATGACGGTTCAAAAGATAGGTTTTGTTAGAAGTTCTTTCCATGTCTACGATGCGATTTAATATGTCGTTAGCTTGTTAAGAGATCCAATATACCTAGAAAATTCATCCATAAGTGAGACTGCAAAGGCTTCTAGATGAAATATATCCTTGGTGCCAATAGTGAGTCGGTATTCCTATTGTCAAGCAATGAGAGGAAAGCAAACTATATTACAAAAGGTACATACGTTGTATGAAGCCTTATCCATGATGGTTTTCCTGAGTTCACTGTCCGTCGTAGCATGGAATAATTCAAACGCCAATGTCTGTATGCGACCGGGTCAGAATGATAGCCGGTCCCATTTTCACATACCTTTATCACAAGGCTTGAGGGTATGCCATGAACAAACAAATCATACAGATTAGTACGAATCCACGCCAAACTAATGCAATATAACTTGAATATCACGGTGTGGAGAAAGTTGTTGAGTGTAGTGTATACCTTGCTAATGTTGGTTCGTCCATCATCTTTTTCGCGATTCTTGAGATCAGAATCTGCCAGTCCGTTTTTTCAGGTCGTTGAACATTTTTCAGATCTGGACTGATTGAAACCGTCAGATAGGTGTGGACATAGAGCAATCCCGGTTACTTACTGCTGAACGGCTGTGCTCTCCAACATTAATAGCGCCTCGCGCACATTACATTTGGATTGCTCCGCAATGTTCTTCGTTAAAATGCTTGATAATGACAGGTTTTGCTTGACAGCTACACTATGTAGAACGTCGGTGACCTACTCAATCATCAATAAAAGGTTTCTGTAATATTTTCTTTTCGTACTTCATCCACACTTGGTCTTGCAACTCGCACCAGCAGACACCGTGATCGTACAGGGTCAATCACTTTGCTAAGATTGTCGCAACACAAGATTAGGCGTATGTTCGCCGTATATTTTTCCATTGTACGGCGAAGGGCCGCTTGTGCCTCACGCGTGAGCTCATCTGCTTGGTTTATAAGCACAACTAAATCCAGTAACATTGGTTAATATTACATTAATCAACTCTGCACTCTACCCTTGAACCTATGCTTTGCATGAGTGTCGATTTGCGGTGATTCAGCAATCTCTTTCAATACGTCCTGCACAATAACGCGATCGTAGATACCAAGGTCACTGCGCATAAAGTAAGCAAAAGTTAGCCACGCCTCACACTTCTATGCAAGAATCATTTTAACCTTGGGTTAAGCTCTAAATGATAATTGCTTGAAAAAACGTTGAAAATCAGCTTGCGATTGCTAGTCGTGACGAATGGTCGTTGTTCGACTTTCAACTTGGAGCTGTCAGATCATCTCCCTCGTGGCTCTTCTAGTGCACTGTACCTTTTCGGCACCCGGGCCAAACATTTCTCTGAGAAGACTGGCGATCCGTGTTTTCTTTCCTGCACCTGGAGGGCCATAGAACAGAACGTGCGGTACATTGTCCGAGGCAGCCTAGGGCCGATAAAGGTGAATGATGTCTGAAATGAAGCATTGCGCAACATTATACCAATCCTTTTAGTTGGCTAGTGAGTCCTTTATGGTATGTAAGCTGATCCAAAGTCTTTGGTTTGTACTTGTCGAGCCAAAGAGCCATTCTAATGAAGGAGTCGCGTGTCAAAATAAAAAAGACAAATTGAACGTGTCCTGTAACGCGTAGAAATTTACTCCGCAATAGCCTACTTGCCATTTGAGTAACGAAACTCTCAGCGCAATAAATAGTAATTCTGTGGGGAGGGGGAAGGCTGGGTTGATGGATTCTGCTTCAACCAATTCGGAAGAGCTAGTACACGATGCACTTCTATAACGCAATTGTTCTAGCATGATAATTGTTAAGAACTATCCAAATCATATATACACGTATTGAAGCTTGCATTTGTGGGTATTTCAAGATATTCTGAACTGATGTATAAGGGAAATTTATTATGATCGAATATTTTTTGCATCAGTGATGGACGAAACCGCGTCGCCAAAATAAATACTAACAAGTCTTCATATTCACAAGCAAATGTGCCAAAGATTCTCAAATATATAATTCATTATATTGCACCGGCACAGAGTTAAACTGATGACGTAATCTCATTCGAAAAGAAAGTGTTGTTTTCGATGCGCTTGGTACTGTAATTCCTAGAAGAAAAGTAACATGCCTAGAACCGTTTCCTTATTAGCCGGACTCTTAGCTGTATCTGCATTGACCTATAAGTTTGGAACGGATCTCAGGCGCGACACGTCCGATATTCGACACCGGCTAGAGAGCGCAAAGACGACATTCGATCACGTTGCGGCTGGCACCGCTAATAGCTCAATGCATCTGGACCAAAGACCAGCACCACATAAATCTTCCCTCCCATTTCTTGAAGAATCGCAACTATATGTGAAACAAAGATTTATTCCTTCTGGTACGAGTTGAAGAGAACTCAGCAACTGTTAGATATTTAACCTCGACGTTTGTAGTCAAAGAATCCTGGAATGCGCATGTGACCAAGGCTGCTCATGCTGTGATCTATTCGGACGTTCCTACCCAGGCAAAATCTTTCTGGGTGAAAAACGTGCTGGGCAATAGAGAAGAAAAGTCATAATAAAGATACTATGTATAAATTAAACCGGCACGACACAATGGATTGAGTATTTCCGCGGTAAAGTTTATCATGTGCAAGGATTCAAGAGTAATTGCTGCCGGCAATGGGTATGGCAATCCCTGTACGAGACCTCAGTCTTTCTTGTAATTTGTGTCTGTAAGTGGATCCAACAGAATCTCCGTCAACATTGCAGCAGGATATAGCTTTTCGTGGACCCTTCAATAAGCTTTCACCGAACTGGTTCAACCCGTGTCCTGATGAACAGACCGTTATCGGTAAGATACTCATATCTTGACATATTTGCCTCATCCGCGTCACTCCGTGATTGGAAATTAAACTACCTTACAAACAGACGCGACTGCTACAAAAGCGAACGATCTATAGAAAGAGTTTTCGGATAACAATAAGGCCTACGATGAATTACCTACCTGTACTATATTCCCTTTCAGATAGTCTTGCAGTGAACTTTTTCGGTGAATGCTTGCTCACTTTTAAACAATTCATAAGATAAAGGCTTGCCGCATGGAAAGGTCATTTCCTCGATTTAAATTAATGATGTTTCTTCACTCAGACTGTTTTCAACAGGCCCACTCTGTTTCTTAATAGACGTCCCTACAAAGATAATGACCTAGTTGCAGTTGTGCGTTTAGTGTAGACATCTAATGAATAAATTTAATATGTCAATATCTACAGTATATTGACAACCTAGTTGATCCTTATTTTTCGTGGGCAATTGTGATTGACACTATTGGAATAATGCTCGATGGCTCGGATTCTGCACGATGATGATATCAGAATTGGAAAAATCCGGCACGGAAATTACATCGTCCTTTCCTTGACTTATGTGCGACATGCCGAAAAAGGATCAGACTTTCGTCCTGATTGTATTGAGAATTTCCTGAACAGATACGCCAAAGTAGAATTCAAAATTAGAAAGTATTATGTATTTCTTTTTATTCAAGAATTATTGTAAATAAGTACTAATGTCATGGACTGCTGTGAGCCATCAGATCGATTGCCTCTCTTCGCTCTTATGCAACTATAAACGACAACTATCTATCTACAAATATTTTCTGAACTTAACAAAATATAGGGGATTATGTATATTAAAGAATGGCAGCAGCGCTATCGTTCTTTTATCGTTATTTTCGGACTCACAGCCTTATAATGATAACCCGCCGGTTTCAAAAACGTCAAATGAGACGCGACGGTGCCTGATGTGACTCTCTTTGACGTAAGTCATCCTTGTTGACAGTATGTGGATCCGCCTTTTGCTCCCTTTTCTCCGTTCCTCAATCTGTCCGTTTGAAGAAGCATCATGGTAGCTACCCGTCGATCTCTTAGGAGAACTGCAGAGTCTTCTTCTACACCAAGTGGGCAGTCGTCTACAGACAATAGCCGAAATGGCAGCAAGCGTACTTCAGTATGTTCTGACAGCGATGACGACTTTCAGCCACTGCCATCACCCCTGGGGCGCCGGAGAACGAGATCCTCAGCGAGACAAGATCTTGCTAGAAGTAAGCGTCAGAAAGGTGCAGCGATGTCTGAAAACGAAGAGAATGGAGGCGCAGCAAATCTATCATCCAGAAGTCTCTTCGACCGCAAAGGAAAGGGGAAGGCGATTGGTCCGTACTCGCCGGACACGACGGGTTCCACATCCGGCTTTGATACGATCGCCGATACACCAGAAACCAGTGTTTCAGGATATTCAAAAGCAGAAGACAGTGATCGTGATGATGAAGATGCGGATGAAGCAGATAATGCTTCCGTTGCAGCTGAGAATGAATCAGAGACAGAAAGTGGTCAAGCCAGCTATAACGAGAGTGACCTAAACAGTTCGGCGGAAGAAACGGACTCCTCTGATGAAGAAGCCCCTACTCAAACGCAAAGAGGAAGACGCAGCTATGTAAGTCTCTGATGTCCTTACTGGCTTTGACTAAGTTGCTATATAGTATCAACAAACCTCGGACTTACTATTAGCTCAGCACAAAGAGCTGCGTGGTGTTTGGGAGGCATTGAAAAGTGCTGATCAAGTAGAGGTTGTGCCAGTGGAGCAACCGGAAAAACTAAGTCTGCCGCTGTTGCCATTTCAAAAGCACGGTGTTGGATGGATGTTACAGCAGGAGAAGCTAAATGAGGTAATAAATCGCTTTTCAGTAACAAAGCTTATCTAATCTTAACGTCTTAATGTTATATAGTTCAAAGGGGGAATTCTTGCAGTATGTAACACGAAAACTGTCTTTAAACCAGCAATTAAAGCAAACATTAACGGGCTTCAATAGGATGAAATGGGAATGGGTAAAACTATCCAGACAATCTCATTACTGTTAAGCGATGATCAGGGCCCTAGTTTGGTTATCGCCCCTACTGTATGTAGTTGCATTATTTCAGATCTTATTTATGAACCCACATTTGCTATAGGTTGCTATCGTTCAATGGAAGCGTGAGATTGAAACGCACACGAATAATGCGCTTAAAATCTGCCTTTTCCATGGTAAAGTAATTGAATTTTCATATTCGCTTTTTCTTCAGTGTTCGCGTCTTAATATATATCATATAGGTGCCAAGCGTCCCACTAACGTTAAAGAGCTTCTAAAGCATGATGTTATTCTGTCTACTTGTGAGTTTTCGCTATAACGATTGTCAATTTTTACTGACTTGATTCATTATTGCAGATTCTGTCGTGGAAAGTTGTTTTAGGCGACAGGAATATGGCGTAAAACGAGATGGAGAAATCATAAGGCAAAAGTCTGTTCTCCACAAGATCCACTGGCATCGGATTATTCTTGATGAAGTATTTAATGTCATTGTCATGTTAAACAAATGATGCTAAAAAAGAATTAGGCGCACAACATCAAAGATCGAGCATGCAATACCGCCAGAGCGGTGGTATGTAAATGAAAAGATTGTTGTTTTGGCATATGCATTAATTACCTACAATTAACTTGGTCTAGTTTAACATGAACGCTAACTACAGATGGTCTCTCACCGGAACCCCGTTACAGAATCGCGTCGGTGAACTTTACTCACTGATTCGCTTCATGCAAGCTGGTGAGTTCGATGAGATGCTTGATATCAACATGCTGATTTATGTTGATAATACAGATCCATTCGGTTATTATTATTGTAAACGCTGTCCATGTAAAGAGCTCAGCTGGAAGTTTTCTGATCGAAAAGGATGTGACACATGCGGCCACAAACCAATGGAGTGCGTAGCAAAGTAGCGTGTGTGGACAGTTTTTAACATGGTTTAAAATAGTCATGTCTGTTGGTGGAATAATGAGGTGTTAAAGCCTATCCAGATGCGTGGTCATGTTGGTGAAGGTCGTGAAGCAATGGGAAAGTTACGTTTATTGTTGGACAAGATCATGTTACGGCGAACGAAGCTAGAGTGTGCAGATGACTTGGGATTACCTCCACGTACAGTGGTTATCCGAAGAGATCTATTTAACGAAGAAGAAGAAGATTTCTACACTTCTTTGTTTAGCGACTCTGTTCGAAAGTTCTCAACCTACGTGGAAGAAGGTAAGAAAACTATTTTGCATTACTAGCCACTTAGCATAATTGATAGGGACTGTCCTGAATAACTATGCTAATATCTTTGAGCTGCTCACCAAGATGCGACAATGCGGTAAGTTACATTTAGTGCATTATTATACAGACTTAGTGATTCTGCGTAGCCAATCATCCTGACTTGGTGATAAAAAAGAAAGATGTTTCCGATAACAGACAACTCGTCTGTATGTTATGTAGTGAAACTCCAGAGGTAAACTGCGTATAATATCTGTGCATACCATAACAACGACATGTTGATAGGATGCAATTGCCGCAGCCTGTAAGCATGTGTTCTGTAGAGAGGTAAGCACGGATCGAATTGCTAGAATGACAGATTTATTCGGAGTTTGCAGTGTTGCGTCCAATATTACCAAAGCTTTGATAACGAGGATGGCATAACTGAAAAACCAAAGTGTCCCACTTGCTTTGCTGACTTTTCCGTTGATTTATCCCAACCATCTCTGGAATTGAACCTTGGTCACGAAAACAATGCCACTTTCTCGAAAAGTAGCATTATTAACCGTATCAATATGGAAAAATGGAGAAGCTCATCCAAAATTGAGGCCCTGGTCGAAGAACTCATGAAACTTCAGTCCGAAGATAAGACAATTAAAAGGTTTGTATGACAGAAAGTGCTCCTCCGTGTTATTGAACAATTTTTTTTTAGTATCGTGTTCTCTCAGGTTTGGCAAAACACAGATGGAAATCTTCCACGTGTGTTCTAAGGAAAAATTTTTGATAGTTTGTAAATTTTCTCGATCTTGTATATTGGAGACTTTCAAGAATGGGATTCAACTGTATCAGACTAGATGGTACTATGTCCCCTCTGCAACGTGATGCGGCCATAAATTGGTATGAATATAACCGGAAACTGCTGTATCAGCGACTGACGATGGTTTGTAGTTTCATGACGAAACCATCCGTGACGGTGTTCTTAATCAGTTTGAAGGCAGGAGGTGTTGCACTTAACCTCACTGAGGCAAGTCGGGTATTTATCTGGTAAGAAAAGTAAAAGTAGTTTGAATTTCAAGAGATCCTAACACTTGTTTAGTGATCCATGGTGGAATCCGGTAAGTTTCTGACCTATTGCACGATAAGACATGCTGACACCAAGTCATTTTGTACTTGTTCTCTGGATATTATCAGGCGGCTGAACGTAAGTTACACCCCATGCTAAACGTGAAATGCTAATTAATGATATTTTTAGTTCAAGTAGGTGGATGATCCTCGTCTTATGTCTATAGAGTATTGAGTTTTGGCAACTTGCAGGCAATGGATAGAATTCACCGATTAGGACAGCATCGACCGATAAAGATCACAAGACTTATCATTGAGAACAGTATCGAAAGCCGCATTGTTCAACTGCAAGAAAAGAAGCAAGCCCTAGTCGAGAGCACTATCGGTAAGTCAAACGATTTTTTATCTTTTCAAGGATACCGACAGAGTATGACCTATAGGCAAGGATAAGGATGCTTTGGAGAAGTTGACTGTGGAGGACTTGCAGTTCCTGTTTGCCATGTAAAAATGTGTCTTTCCTGTTCCCAGGGTGGAAATAGAATTTTTTCCAATTCAATATGGTTGGTGGGCACGTCTGCATTGTCTGGTGTGATCACAGAAACATCATTTGCCTATCAAGTTGCACAATTTGCACAAAATAAAAACTCAGATATCTGACAGCTACCCTAAAGCTGTGTGTGTGAGAGCAGGAAAGGTGTGTAAGCTGACCATGTTCAGAAATCTAGAGCAGCACCAGAATCGTACCCATGAGTATGTCATTTCCGATTCTTACATTCTTTAGGCAATCTCAACTGACTTAACTTCATAACGTTGTGGTGTGGTGTGGTGCCATGTGACGGAAGCTAAATTAATTGGAGAAAAGGATAAGGGCTTTCAAGCTTTTGGTGGGTTTCCAATCCGGCAATGTCACCGGGCTTTTACAGTCACTGGCAGATAGGCGAGTTTTTATGGGACACTCCTTGGCCCTTTTCTCCGTTTCTCCCTTTCATTCAACATCCTCTTATTCTTTTTCTGTTCGAGATAAAGAGTAAAAGGCGATGTTGATACTTGCGACATGACATACCATAATAACAGCAGTAGCATGATATCGACACCCAACCAACTGCAACAAGAGCATATCACTCAACTCTCGGTGCAGAAACTGCAACAGGAAGAAGACGAATCTTCTTCTCGTAGAGTCGAGCCGCCACTGCGTCGTCAGGTCTTGGTCCGCAACATTTTGATCAACTGTCTGTATCAGAATTATCAACAGCGGATGCAAGAAGAAGAAGACTGGTTAAACGCTTGTTTTGACCAACTGGACGCCGACGAGGATGAACCCATGGAGGAGTGCTCAGACAGAAAGGGACAAACCCTGGTCTTAGCAACCTTCCAATACATCTCGGCTTCCGCACCTCAGCCGACCGCCTCCCACCATCATCATCATGACTCACCTTCCTACGTATCTGTAGCACTACATGCCTGTAATTTAATGCCTACGCCACGACATAGACCATTCTGAGTTTGTTTTCCTTGCATTTATTTACTGTCGATTTCTTTCTGCAACTATCTCAGATATACGAACCGCAACCCGTCTCTATTTTTACGCCCACACTTTGAAAACAAAGAAAAAATCAATATGCGTTACGTTTCTTTCTCTATTTCCAAAATAACATACAACTGTACATTTTTTTTTCAAAAAGAATCTTTTCGGCATTTACTGCTTTGTGGCCAGCACGTGTACTCAATAACCTAAGGTGTCACATTTCTGATGCCATTTGGCGTGCAACCAATCCACACATCGGTACATCACGTTCTTTTTCTTTCTTTATTCTTCTTCTCTATGCACCAAGTCCTCGCTGATATAGGTGCGCAGATTCGGTCGTATCCTTTCGTCTATCACGATCGGAGTATCGTTCTTTACCGCTTCTTCCGCATCCTCTCCGATCCAGTAAACCTTTTCGCTCAAACCCACATCGGCATCTTTAAGCTCAAGAGGACGAGTCTGATTCAACACCACCGCCACTGCATATTGCCCAATCTCTTCCACTCGTTTATAATCCGCTATCCACATGTAAAGACGATAAGGAATATTTGTCCATCCAATAATATTATGATGCGGGATGTACATGATAGGCGAGAATGACGGCGGAAGTGAAAACTCGTTTGTTGCTGTTTCATCTTCATCAATCAACAATGCCGTATCTTCTTCTTTTTCGGCCACAACAGACTCAGACACGATCGACTCGGTTTCTGTGACGATCTGTTCTTCATCGACCATGGATGGTTCATATTGTTGCGTTTCACCCTCCTTTGACGTTGTTTCCGATATAACAGCCTCCTGTTTTTGTTCCTCTGCTGGCTTCTTTTCTTCTACCAGACTTGCCTCGCATCCTTTCGAAAGACCGCTGAGGACCTCTCTCCAAGCATTCCTTCCAATAGCCATAACACCGTCGTATTCCTGCTGCTTCTTTTTCTTCAATACGTCTGACACCATTGGTGCGAAAGGATTCTGTCTTCCATCCTCAGTCTGGGTTTCCCCTAGTTGTTGCTGTTGTTGTTCTTTGTCCTTTGCAGCCTGTTCGCGTCGACGTCGTGCAATTTTTTCGCGGACAGCAGCTTCAATCTGACCAGGCTGACTTCCTTCCTTAACTTCATAATCTACTGCACCGGCAACAAGGATAGGCTACATAGTTCATTCAGTTAAACTCATTCCCATTTTCGCCGTCATATGCGAGAAAAACCTTGATATGTTAATAAATACCATACCTTGATATATTCTCTAAACCAATTTCGGCTCTTCTCGAGTCCATCACCTGGAGGAGCTGTGATATAAATTAAAACTTTTCGGGGCATTTCCTAAAACACAAAGAGACCAACAAGCTTTGAGCTACGTTGAACCAAAGTATGTAAAAATAAAAATATCTCAAAATTTACGTGGACACCGCAAGGTTTCTCGGCCAGCCATGACACCTTGTCATATAGTTTTTGTCTTGATTGTGTAGCATAATGATTGCTTGCATAAATTGTACCGGATACAGTGGCTGCCACGCTTGCAAAAATGACGGTGCCTCGTGATGGAGGTTTCAAGCCGAAAGGTAAACGCATGATCCACACGGACACATGAAGAAAAAACACGAGAAATTCACCCCTCTCGTGAAGGATGTGACTGCGAGATTTTTCAACTCATCGTCTGGAGCGTTCCCTAAGTTGAACAATGGCAGCCATAGCAAAGGGGATAGAGTAGAGATGTGCGCATTGCAAAATTAAACGTAGCATTAGTGCAGTGCTTTCAGCTACGTCAGGGAGAAATAGTTATATGTGTAGTAATAAAAAGCTAATAAATATCAGTATGATTCTAGTATGTAATTGAAATAATGGGTTAGTGGAGAATGGTCATTATTGCGGAGGCCACTTATGATTTTTGTTCTTGCTAGTTGTCTTTATTCCTGGCTTGACTAACTAAGACTCTAAAGCAACCACGCACCTGCACTTATCAAGCGACATTGAGCAGCGTTAGTCTAAGTTTCCTTTGTTACTTTGCGTAATAACTGGGTTAACTAGACTTCTTTTCGAAGCTTTGTTTTATGGAAACAGATAAGAAATCATTAAGAAATAACGGAAGAGATAGCATGACATTTGCTACGTTGCGGTCACTAGTAGGGTATAACAGGGAGTGGGTCATGACTTAGGTCACCAGTCAAATTGTGACCAGACTGAAATACTCAACAAGACCGGCCATGATCCAGGGATCGTACATTTTCAAAAACTCTCTCTTCACAGTATCTCTGTGTGTGTCACTTCCACCTAAATCTAAATTCAGATAAGGTTAGGTGTATAAGATTAAAAAAATATATAAAGAAAAGGGAACATAACAACAGGAATCCAAAGCAGACAACTGTGGATAAACTAATGATAATGTGAGCTTCATTCACCATTGTCTTCTTAATCTTCTTGGAGAAAAAAAGAAATGGAAGCTAAAAAACAAAGAGAAAGAACAGATCGAATTCAAACTATAGTAAGCTTCTGTTTGAATGGGTTATCTATTTAGCATTCGGTTAATCTGTAGTATAGCGTTTCTTCCACACACATGCCTATTGTCGTGTGCCAGCAAGAATTTGCAACACATCGCTGCCCTTATTAAACGCAAAATGGAATCAAATCATCAGTAGTTCGGGCTTTCAGTCATATACATTGACACTGATAAGCGAGGTGTTAAGCTTTTTAAATACCTTTTACAAAGTACCATAGCTTCACATAATCAGAAATCTGGAAGCTGGCCGTATTTGGTTCTTTGAACTTGGAGAAAATCTCCTAGTTAAAGTTAAGTTTTTATTGACTTAGATAAGACAGTGTAGTAATGGCGGGGATATATCAACGAACCGGGTACGTTTTCCCCAAAATGACTGTTCTTTATATAAAGATTATAAATGTACTTCTTTTCCTTTCCTTTTTCCTTAAAAGTTTTTGATAACTAGATCTTTAAAAGGCTAGTGAAGCACTACATCGAACGTTCCAAATATTATCGTTCAACAGCAGTGCCTCCGAAGCATGTACCCCAGACTAACAGCAGGAAGATATCCCTCTAACGGTTGCAAGCAGTAGTGCTGATGCTATTGAGCCTGCATTATAGGAGTCGATTCAAAACTGTATGCGGGACCATGAAGTTGTGGTGCATGCATTGGGTTTGAAAACGGAGATGCAGAGCTCTAACACAAAAGCGCAATATAAATCGAAACAGAAAGCAATTCATTATAACGTGCTTACTATTTCATTCTTTATTTAAACCGTAGGACGCATTTTCTTGCTGAATTTTCTGTAGGTCTATCGTAGCGGTCAGCAGTACGCAGATGGTCACATCGTAATCAAGGCAAAATTTAGTCTTGAAGAAGTGGTTTCCATACAAGGATATCCCAAAGAAAACGACGGTGCACCTTAGCAATTGGACGTTTTACGGGGATTCGTACGTAAAAGTTGATTGCCGTCTTTACTTTACTCAAACAGCGTTGAGATTACACTCACATCGGCATTCTTATGGGAAGGACTTGAAGATGTGGCAGCAGAGTAAAAATCACCCACAAGTCTATGAGAAAAAATACAATTACATCGACCGTTGATGGGGGCAATCCAAAAAGATTATACATGTGAAGTACCGCTCAATTTGTCCATGTATTACCTTTATGTAAACACGGAGGCGCGTTTACGCAACTGTATGAGATTTCTGTTGCAATGTACGATGTTACTGCGAACGGAGGCCACGCGATTTCTGGAGCATGCAGGTCTTTGATTTTGAGATGGAAGGGTACAGCAAGTGCCCGGCTTTTATCGATCTTTTGATACAAGGCTAAATCAACCCAACCAACCGGAGCAATTATGCGGCCTGTATCCGACACATACACATTTACTTGTGTGCCTTTTCTGCTCTCGTACTTTGTTTTTTTCTTTCGCTGATACGTTGCAAGCGAACCTTTTCCATCTTTTTCCATGAACCAAGATTGGTTGGATATAAAGGTAGTAAAAGGTAAGGAATAAAAGTGGGAGTGCGATCATGAATATTCAAGTCAGCTTAACCTTTATCCCTTGCTTCCCTGTGATTTTCTTTATTCGTATTGCCGCTTCTTTCTCAATAGCAATCACTATAACCTAGGTTCTTTATACTTTGTATCCTTGGTCTTTCCCTTCTTTGCCAACCGTTATAAAGACTTGTCCATTTTTTCTCTGTTGTCCGAATCGAATTTTTCTCGTTATCTTCTTTCTCCTTTTCAACTACATGAGAGCTAGCCACGATAAATAAAGTGATAAAGTTTCAGTTTTTTTTTTATCAGAAAAGTTCGCAGTCCAATCTGTCAAGTGAAAATTGGACAACAGTTCAGAGAACAATTCGCATATCACCTTTCCGTTCTACTTTTGAGAACTAGATCCAACATTTCTTGTATTTTTTATGAACGAAATACAATTACCTACACCACGCGGTAGCGCCAGAAGAAAAAGGAAAAGGCAAACAGAGCCTCAGATATCCTACGATCAAGCCAAAAACACCTTGCTTGAAGTACTTTTACAGAAGTTGAAGAGTACTATAGCAAACGAACTGTGGAAAAATGAGACAAAAAATTCTAGAAAAACAAAGAAAGGAAAACAGTCTGCCAAAACAAAAGAAAAGAGACTGAAGGCTCAAGAAAAAAGGATGGATCGTTTGCGACAAGCTCTTGAAAAAGCAGACAGAATCCCTCGAGGAAGTTTTGAGGAAGCAGACAAAAAAGCGGGCGTCCCTAAAGGGACAATAGAGAAACAGATACGTTCTAGACTCTCGTCGTCCCATAAAACAGGCGAATTTTGGAGACAATGCGCGGTCGATAACTTCGATGATGTCTTGGCTGTGGTCAAAGCTGAAGGAAAGCAGAACAGACCCAAAAAGAAAGATGAAGACTCGGATAACCTTTTCAGGACATGTACAGTTCCTTTGAAATCCGTACTGCGGCCGGATCTTGACGAAAATCTGAAAAGGATTTTTATGCACACGGTAGAGTCGACGTCCGTGCAAATGACGGATTATGTGTCCGACTTGGCAACTGTTGTACGTGCTACCATGTTGAAATACGTGTCAGTTTCCTTGTCTCTAGACCCAGCATCAGGTTCAGTGAAAGCTGAATTGGACCAAACATCAACTGGCTTCGATATCCGTACAGTTGTACCCAAAGAAAAATTACGTGACGAAAGTATGCTGGTAGATGACTATTTTGTACCTGTAGCCCCAATGCCAGATAATCTTTCGCAGTTTCTTGACGAGATGCCAGGCAGGCGAAACAACGATCTACTTTCCATGTTCAATGAGAACCATATCCAATTTCTGCACGGGTTATATTTTGGCACAAAAGGAAACGTGAGCAAAGAAAAACACTACTTATGGATGCAGTTCCATGATCAAACTCTTGACAATCAGCCTGTAATTCCCGATGGTCTTTGCAGGACGTCGCATTTTTACATGAAGCAATTTTCGACGAATTTAAAGAATATGTGGGCAGGATCTCTTTACAACAGAAGCATGAATCACTTATTACGTGTTCTACTCCGTGTTAATCTTGCACCAAGGCGTGAAGAAAAAGTACGAGAAATCAGAGAGAAGGCAAAACTAGCAAGAGAAAAAGAAATCGAGCAGCAACAAGTGATCAAGTACCAATATCGGAAAAAAGCTATCAAAAGGAAATTAAAAAACGAGAAAAAGCAATTGCGAAACTTGAAGAAGCAGATCGAGCAGGAAGAAGAAGATGATATCTTGGTAAGGCTAGCCACGCGTGCGGCGACGTGTGCTGAGGCGATCGAACGGCTCGAAAACCAATTGCTGGCGCGATCGGAGTCCAGGTCCAACCCAAAATCAATAAAAGTAGAGCAAATGAACAACCGAGCGTCGGTTACAAAAGAAGAGGTAAACTTCATTATTGATTAGGATATATGCTTACGTGGCAAAATAGGAGCAGCAAGCGAAGATTTTGATATCCCTCGGTGAAACACACATCGGTGTGTTCGAACAAATAGAAGAAGAACTGGAGGAGGAGGAGAAGGAGGAGACAAGTGAGCCAAGCAGGCGAAAGCTCGGTATCCTGCAAGCTATTACCAAAGCCCTCCTACAGTCAGATAAGATCAGCGGCCATGTAACAGTGGAAGATGTGCTAGCTACCTCTCATGCGGACGATGCATTTTCTCCTCAAGAAATCGATACCGTGGTGAATATCGCAAACGCATTAAGGCCGTACGTCATTAGGGGACAAATTGCTCCTTGTATACCGCTGCGTCTCAATTTCGTAGTATTGGCGAACGCTTTGCTCTGTTCGATTGGATATCAAGAGTTCACTGCTTCGATATGTCCCACAATCAGCCCTGCTTCTGTTCACGCACTACCACTAGATGCAGTAGCCATGTATGAAATGTTTGGGTCAAGCTATGCCCAGCTTGATATTTACAAGGCAGACGGCTCAGTGTTCACAAACAGAGACGAAGCAATAGCAGAAAAGCGAACAGTGATTGGATCGTTTTTCAACGTAGAGGCTATTGAAAAAACATGCAAGGAGCGTGGGTTGGTACCACGCTGGCGCATCACAGTAACTCCGCAGAAAACAGCAATTATTGATGGTAACGTTTGTGAACAAAGAAGACCCATAGAATCACGGTACGAGGCGAGACGAAAGAAGTATTATAGGAAAAAGGAACCCTACGTCCAAGAGCCGAGCATCGAACAACAAAGCACGCCTGAGTTAGCAAAGACTCTCGATGATACAAAGAAGGATGTAAAAACTTGAAACGTTGAAATGTCAACACACCAAGCTTGTGAAAGAAGCCACGAAGTTAGTTGCAGGTTTGCGCTCTAGCTATCAGGAAAATCAAGCTATTTGTCAAAAGCGCATAAGGGACAAAAGAAAGGCAGACAAACATGAAAACGTTACTGAAAAGGAAGCAGCATATCAACAGCAGAAACTGAGCTATGAAGCTTTAAAAGCTGCAAAATTGAACTGGTCAAACCAACAAATGGCTTTGAATCAAGTACACGATCGGTTAGCAAATGCAAGACGGAAGAAGTACAAGTTGGAACAGGTAACGTTGAATACAAACTTGCATCAACATAAAAGCGTATATTAATATACAGAATCGTACAGTTGGTGAAAGCGCATCAAAAGAAAAAAGGTAAAAGTCCTGCTGGCAGAAAAGAGAGAAAAAGCAAAGGAGGAGAAGACGAGAAAATGGAGGAAGCAGACGGTGATGAAGAAGATACCAAATACAAAAAAGAAAAGGAGAAAAAGAAGGACAAGCACAACGACAATAACGACGAGGAAAATGAGGAGGAGGATGAGGAGGAGGAGGAGGATAGCCTGTGCAGACCCCAAAGTGGGAGACGCCCCGGCTGTGAAGACAGCGTAGGCCGACTAGACCTTGGGCCACTTTTAGAAGATCAGAACAATATACTAACGTTCAGTGGCACTGATTACGGTTTGCAAGTGCTGTCGACTACAGTGCCTATTACGAGACAAAGAGCAGATTTCCATTTACAGCTTTACAATCGATATTCGATGCTGGGTGTCAATAACGTCAATGATCACGATGATGATATCGATGTCTCTCCTACTGACATGCTCCAGCTACCAAAGCCGATACGTATCACGGCAAAATCGCTCGATGAAAAAACACTTGCAAGGACATTCCGCAAGAAACGGGAGCGACGAAAGAAGGTAAATAAGCCAGCTACAATATGTTGTGCTTATGTGATAATTGCCACAGTCGAATACAGAGGTTCTTGCAGCCGAAGAGCAATTGAAAGAAGCCTCGATGGAGAAAGCTATGTCAGTCCAAGATATTATTCGTTGTCAAAAGGTAATCGTTAGTCTTTTTTGGACAACTATCGATAACATACACATTTATAGATTGGTCGGAGCTGTAGAAAGACGCTCAGGGATTTTTACCATTCAAACAGGTGGCACAAAGAAAAGGTGATACAAGATCTCTACAAGGAGAGAATATACGATAGAGTGGCTGCAAACGAGAGAAGAAAGATCGCGATGGAAGCGGGGCCACATGATAGCGGAAGGAGGGTAATACCAGTTATGGCGATTGGCACCCAAGGGACGTGTGTTGGGTCCAGATTGAAAGGCCATCCTAAGCGTGGAGGCAAATGGTTACGGGCGAGACACCGTAGGTACACCCCAGTGGCAATGACAGATGAGCATCGTAGCTCGCAAACATGCGTATTCTGTTTTCAGAAGATAATTCACCCAAAAGGGCGTCGTTACAAGGAAATTAAATGGCGTACTATGAATGGAAGCTCGCGCTGCGTCAACTCGAAGTGTGTTACTTTTAAAGCAGGGCGTACGACTCAAAATCGGGACGTTCAAGCCGCCGTGGCCATCGGACTAGCGGCGATCAGCAACCTATTTTCTGCAGAGAGGATAACGTTGCCACCATTTGATCCCAGCCATTTTGACGCTGGAATATCCAATATTGCCGATACCACCGTTCAAAGGTAACCGACATATTTAAAGTGTGGCAGCTTTAACAGCTAATATATCTTTACTATAGGTGCGTACAGTCGTCTTCAGAAAGCCACCATACTGGTAGGTGTTACTGTTAGTTATCTGCACAAGTAATTTGCTTATTTTATAAACAGGATGCGAAGGCCGGCATCCGTCGCTATGACGGACATATAACAGGTTTCTTTTTTTAAATTCAGTCTCATTGTGTGACTCACAACAATGCCTATTATAGGAATTTGTTATACTAGAGGGTGTGTCCTTTTCCCCCATGACAGTTTGAAACTCAGCCGAACCGTGCCTTTCCACCTTTTCTGTTCCCCATTTGATTTCCCTCTTTTTATCTGTTGACTTTGTAAAGCTCTTCTTACTAAACCATGACTCCATTTACTGAGTACGAAGATAGAGTATTCAGAGAATACGTCCTAAATAAAAAGCTTTCAGTGAAAGCTGAAGAAGACCCTTCTATAGACAACTTCCCCACCAGATTCAAACATTGGACAAAATCACGAGCAGGTCAATTGTACATACGCTCATTAGAACAAACCATCAATTCTCGTTCAACACGCTCGAAGGTAAAGAACGGAGAAACCTTGCTTACTACGAAATCAGAACCGGTTATCGAAATAACTTCTGAAAAAGCGACGCGTGCAACTATGTCAACTATAGTCAGGCCGAAAAAAAGAAGACGTAAAAGCGAAACGCCAGAGACCGAAACAGTATATTTAACGAAGACAAACGGAAGACAAATCCCTTTTAAAAAGCAGAACCGGTCGTCAGCACCGAAGCAACAGAGAAAAGAAACCCCGAGACAAAAAAGGAAGATCACGCCTGCAAAAGCAACACAAGGAAGCAACGATTCTAAAGAAGAACAAAAAAATGACGCGATATCAACCATAAAAAAGAAAACCAGGTCAAATTCAGACAGAAAACAGCCAAGCAGTTTGGATGATACGCTAACACGGGAGATTGCGCAACATTTTCCTATCCGTTTCATGGTGGAAGATTTTCGTTTTGAACGATTTAAATTGCTTGGAGAAGGGCATATCGGAAAGGTGATGTACGCCACCTATCGCGGTGTGCCGATTGCATGCAAGTGCCGACGATTACTGAAGTCAAGGCGTACGTTCTATGAACACATCAAACGGGAATTGATGTTTGCAGCCAAGCTCTCTGTTTGTCGCTTTACAAATCCCTATCTGGGCGTGTTCGAGTGCAAACCACATCAACTTCGATTCTCTTCATCCGCGAAAGACACGGCAGGCCCTGTCATCACAAGCACATCCCGTGCTCATCATAGCGATATTTATATTGTTCAACGCTACTATGAGTATGGCGACCTACGTGATCTCATGGAGAAGCGAGGTAAATTGCCTGCTTTGCTTTGTTGGATCTGTCAATCCTTTCTAACCACTGTTCGCCTCTCTTTCATTTTTTGCTGCGTCAGCCAGTAAATTCTTTCATCCAATTGAAATCTTACAGCTTGCGATTTCTCTGTCTGCAGCATTAGCCGATGCACACCAACTAGGCATCGGTATCGTTGACTTGAAGTTGGAGAATATTTTGGTACTGGAAAAAAAAATACAACGTATTCAACTTACCAAGTTTGATGGTTGCTCTTTGTTTTATTTACGTGTTAGGTGGACTCAAGTGGATCTGGCTGGATCACTGATTTTGGGTAGGAAACGCGTAAAGAAACATGACAAAGACGGAATGTACTTATTCAGCTTGAAATAAAGTTCATGTGTAGAACTAGAGGGTAAAGAACAACTAAAGCTATCGGAAATGGGAGTACCTTGGACAAAGGACGTGGCTGCTCCAGGTAAGAAGTTTACAAATGGGTTGTAATTACAAAGTTAGGTAATCCTTTAATGGCAATGGAATTTAGAAATGATTCGGCATGGATTGTTCACGAAAAAGTCCGACATCTTCATGGCGATGCTTATTGTGGCGGAAATGATGACTCCAAGTTTAAGCGATAAAGAATTTCAAGAACGGGTTCTCTCAAGAACCTCTAATGGCTCTGTAGAATTCCGACCGGATGGACTGAACCCGATATACAAATCATTTTTCCCTATCCTGAGGACAGGCCTGCATCCTGACCCAAAAATGCGACCCGACGCCCTTTACTTATTACAGTACTTTGAAGATATGCGACACATATCCCTGGCAAACACGTTTCCATTGTCAGAGGGCCTTTCTATTCAGACAGACACAGTTAGCGCCCCATCAAAAACTAGCAGAGCCATGGAAGAAAACAGCTTGCTAGGTGACAGCTCTCCACTCTCGTCAGGCTCTCTATCTGACTTTGAGGAGGATAATAATGCCGAAACCACACCAATGACCGAAGAATCAGATATTCAATTGCCCATCAAGGAATAAAAATACGGAATTACGACTAGATATGCACTTCATAATAAACGACGTCCAGAGATGATCTCGTACCACAATTTAAAATCGCAACGGAAAGAATAGATAGGATAACGGAAAGTGGCCGGCTTGCTGGAAGCAAACAGCAGAAAGTATATGGTTATTGCTATATTTGGGACGCAAGATGACTAAGGAAGAAACTTACTTTTTCTCAAACATGAAATGCCCTATCCATGCTAGGAAATAACCTAAAGGAAGAAGAACATTTTCCTTAGGTGTATACAACATGAATGTGTTTGTTCTTTTTGTACCTTGAAACAGAGCGACGAGCAGCAAACGGGGTCTTCGACGGATCGCAGCATAAACTGCGATGATAATAGCTAATGTCGTTCCTTTATATTTTTTTTGGAGCGTGAACCATCAGTAGTTCGTTTTTAGCACCCAATGGCGGGCATGGTACCTGTGAAATGAAGTCGACGGTTGGTTCTGTTGCAATGTTCACCCAAATAGTAGGGGTAAAATGCTTCAATCGATTTAAAGCCTCCTTCGGGTTCTGAACGCCGTGAGTAATTTGGATTGACCACCGTAGTACTATTGCGTGCCATAGTTAAAAAGAAAGTGAAAGGGAAAGAAAAAAGTACAGTAACGCCCTATATTGTTTAATAGATGGACGAGGTTTCACAGCCGTGTAGGCTATTTTTTCTTGTTTCTTTGCGAGACGTAGCCAATGATGCCGAAAGTCATTGGAAGCTTTTGGCTTCTAAACCAAAGCATGAAAATAAGCCCTTTACTGTCAAAGTATATCAATGTCTTTGTAATAGATAGAATAAGTTCTAGATCTGTTTCTCTTGCATGATACATTAGGCGGCCGAAAAGAAAAATAAAGGCGCTTTCCAATTCTTTCGCTTTCCTTTTGTTTCTTCTTTCACTATCCCCAAGGAAAGGTTGATCATAAATTTTTAATTTTCCAAACGCCCGTTATAAGAAGAAAGTAAGCAGTCTGCAGATGTGCAGAACCCATAAGAAATCAATCGATCGAGTATGTAGCAGTATCGCAAGAAGCGAAAGATCTTTCTTTTATCTACTTTGACCTTCTTTCCCATTTCACACGCTGTAATGAGCTAGGTCTATACTCCCAACTATTTGGATACATCCAATAAACCAGCGTTTTCTTATTACTGATTATAGGGTTCATGAGTCAGCTTCACTTTGGTATGTGGTGTGTCGGCAATGTGTGACACCAGTTCATCCGAACAAGATGGGAGGATAGTTCCCACTCTCTTCTCACTGTGTGATGACGCATAGCCTCATCGATCAATCAAACTCCGTCTCCTTCTGAAACGCAGCTGTGCCTTTTCCCTGTTTTCTCCTTTCCCGACTAGCTGTTGCGCTTCTTTATTGTTACTTTTTATCTGTCACTCCTCTTTATACATACCCTTTTGTTTCAAATCGTGATCCCGAAAGAAAGAAGAACATGGTAAAGAAGAAGAAAAAGAGATGCCGCCACAACACACAGAGATGGCTCCATCTTTCATATTATGCATTTTGCTTGCTCCTCTGACATGCGAACCGCTTTCTTTTTTCCTTTTTCTTTTTTTTTTTTATTTCGCTGTCTATGTCTATAGTCTGCTTCAAGCTCGCAAGGTATCAACACTCTTTTGGAGGCCGAACGTGAAGCCGCCAAGATCGTCACAAGTGCTAAACAATGTACGTTTTTTACCATCATAAAACTCCAACTTCCATAGCGCGCGTGCGCGTCTCTCTTTATCTCTCTCTTTGGAATAAGCCTTTTCCTTAACTTGAATGTATTTGACTAGATCGTGTACAGCGTTTAAAGGATGCCCGTACCGAGGCTGCCAAAGATATTGATGATCTCAAGGCCCAGAAGGCTGCTGAATATCAAAACTTTGTTGCTCAGGTAAGATATAAAAAAGGATATAGCAAGGGAAACCAAAGCAAGGGCTAGATAGCGAAAAAAAAAAAAAAGAAAAGAAAAGAAAAGGATTGAGCAAAGAGATGTCATTTTATTTATCTCTTTTCCCCTTAGCACTCGGGTGAATCGGATCAGAGTTTGGTCAAAGTCGATCAGGAAACGGATGCCAAGATTGCGGAAATTAGAGCGAAATATGAGGAGAACAAAGAACAGGCAATTAACCAACTGATGGACGCAATTACCCGGGTTCAAGCCGCCCCTCACCAAAACTTCCGTGTGTAAAAAAGAAAAAAGAAAAAGCAAGAAATATTTTGTTTTCTGGATATAATACAGAACCAAAGTTTGTAATAAAACTTTTTTTTTTGCAAAGTTTAAACAGTACAACCAGCAAAAGAAAAGAACGGTAAAATAGAAGGTAGATATATATACCTTTTTAATGAGGATTTTTTACTTCGTATGATTGGGCGTTTGACCTTTTTTTTTTGTGGGGGATTTTTTTTTTTGGAGAATAAAACTGTACCGGCATAGTTATTGTGGGTTTTTACATACAATAGAAAAAGCAAGGAAAATAAGCAAAGAACAACAAAAACGAATTAAAAAAGCAAAATGCAATACGAATGAAACATGATACAAACGGAATAGGGAGAAAAAAAAACATACAGGAATAACAACAGAACTAAACAATTTTCTTAATTAGTAGAAAGCAAAAAGAATTTTGAAGAGAAAAGAGAAAAAGGGTGCATAGAGAAGCGCGTCTTGGATGTGTTTTTTTTGGGGTGATTTTTGTTTTTTGGTTTTGGGAGTAGGTTGAGTGGTTCTTTGTACACAACATAAAGCGTGGAAAAGGAAAAAACAAATTTAAAGAAAAAAAAAGAAAAAGAAGATGATAAACGA